>JANEYF010001285.1:0-40812 GCA_029963845.1 Rhamnusium bicolor | reverse complement strand
ATTATTTGCGACATTCTCTACATTTTTCTTTCCCTTTTTTGAGACTTACTACCACATGAATAATTCTTCGTTATCAAAAAATATAATTAGTTACCCAATATGTTATGAGAAAAACAAACCTCTGCGCTTCTGACTTTACGTCAAAAGATTAGTCAGAGGGTGTTTTCTGACAACTAATATAAGAAACAAAAATAATAATATAATTCCCTAACGTTTTGGAAAACGAATCTATTTCCTTTTCAAAATTATTTATCTTTTTACATTCTTATACCTAATATAGTAATCGTGATTTTTTTCGACCTTGAGATTTTGATTGATATGATACGTTTTGAACCCTTCTGAATCCATTGTGACTATTTTCCGATTGATGTCTGTCGGTGCGTGTGTGGGGTGTGTGTGTATGGATGTGTATGTGTGTGTGAATGTGTGTATCCGCGATAACTCAAAAGACTAATGGGAGACTTCCCAAATTTGGCAGTTAAGATTTTCACTAACATTTTAGGTGACTCATTAAATTTGGTGAATGTAATACCACTAGAAGAGATATAATGAATGAAAGAAGAAAATATCGATGTAGCACTTTTATAACTTTCTATATAATTATATCATCCTGATGTAAAAAAATCATTCTATTTAATTCTTTACTAACCTCAATTAAAGTTTATTAGCATATTTTGAAATGTTTCATTTAAATTTTTAAATAATTAATTATCAGCGTCATTCGATACTGGTAATAATAATACATGTCATGTATTTTAATAATTTCTTCTTATTGACATTGACATTTTGTAATTAAATTAGACATTTCAACATTTCAAATGTCAAACTATTAAATTTATCCTTAACCCCATTTTAAGAGGTCAAAAATTTATAAAAATTTAAGTTTACATCAGCTTTATTTAAGTAATTGGAAAATATATTTTATTGGCTTGATATAGTAAACATGATTTATAATCTTTCATCAAAATATATTTTTTTGTAAAGGCAATTACAAAAAAAGTTTGGGTCCCGTGGACCTCTTTCAACTGGTCAATTTTGCTCATCATCGAATTGTCTTTGGCCTTTAGAACAAGTGTACCAAAATTTGAAAGCTTTATCTCAAAAACTGTGGCTGCTATCGCGATACTACAGACATGCAGACAGATTTTTTCCACAAGGTTATGTTCTTTCATTATAATTCGTCGAGATTCGTCCAGAAATGCAATAAAATTTTTATTTTTTTTCCGAAATTGTACCTTTTTTCTTCTTTCATTCATTGTGTTTCTTCTGGTGGTACCACATTCACCAAATCTAATGTGTCACCTAAAATGTTGTTGACAATCTTAACTGCCAAATTTGGGAAGTCTCCCATTAGTATTTTTTGAGTTATTGTGGATACACAAACACGCGCGCGACGCACTTACGTTCGCATGCACGCACGAACGCACTCACGCACGAACACACGCACGCACGCACGCACACGCACGCACACACGCGCATCGCCAGACATCATTCGGAAAATATTCAGATTGGATTCAGGAGGGTTCAAAACGTATAAATCAATCAAAATTTCGAGGTCGAAAAAAATCATATAGAATGATATACTTCCTTATATTATATACTTCCTTATATTGTAGAAAGTAAGGTACAATTTCGGGAAAAAAATTAAAAGTTATTATTGCATTTCTGGACGAATCTCGACAAATTATAATGAAAAAACATAACTTTATGGAAAAAAATCTGTCTGCATGTCTGTAGTACCGCGATGGCAACCCGCAGTTTTTGAGGTAAAGCTTTCAGAATTTCGTACACGTTCTAAAAGGCCAAAGACAATGAAAAATTCGGTGATGAGTAAAATTGACCAGCTGAAGGGGGGTCCATTGGACCACAAACTTTTTTGTATTTGACTTTACAAAAAAATATATTTTTGATTAAAGATTATAAATCATGTCTACTGTATCAAGCGAATAAAATATATTTTCAGGTACTTAAATAAAACTGATGTAAACTGAAATTTTGTATGCATTTTACCTCACAAAACTGGGTTAGGATAAATCTGGCAGGGTGACATTTGAAATATCTAATTTAGTTACAAAAATGTCAATGTCAAGAAGAAGAACTTTTAAAATATATGACATGAATTATTATTGATAGTATCGAATGACGCTGATAATTAATCATTAAAAAATTTTTATGAAACATTTCAAGGTACGTTTTTAAAATTTAATTGAGGTAAGTGAAGAATTAAACAGAATGATTTTTTAGATTAGGATATATACTGGTATAAGAAAGTTATGTGTTGGCCACATCAGATATTTACTTACATTTTCTAACACGTGTGTCGTGAACTATTTTGTTTTTGTTGTATACATTTCATTTTCTCATTTGCCATATCTTACGATCTCCATACTTTAGTTACATGATGAGGGAATACATTTGTAGATTTTCTATTATCGTCGGCTAGCTTTACCAATTGAGAAGACAGGTTAACATTACCGATCGGCTTTGTCGATTTTCTTGGCACATCTCCAATAAAATCAGCACAGCCAGTCCAGCTAGAGGAGAACAAACTATACGACTACGATGATCTAAAATTATTGAAGATTTCGAGTTTTCGCACTATGAACAGATATAGTATATTCTTTAAATTCAGGCCCCAAAAGGTCACGTAATAATGGAAATGATAATTAAATATTTCAGTTACATTCATCGTCTTCCGTATTCTCTGTTCTCCGTGTTTTTTTGTCATTCAGAAATGATTCTTTGAAAGGGGAAATCATTTACTTTTATAAATACTACAACTTCCAGGTTTAATGATTTTTTATGTTCCCTTGAAAAATTATTCTGCAGTAAACAGATATTAAGTATTAAGTTCATTTTCATTCGTCCACATACAAATAAACTCTTAAGCTAATTCAACTGGCTTCTGCCGATTCCACCATGTAATCTGGCATGGCTGCTTTTGTTTTTTCTGACATAAGCTATTGCAAGTCAACGAGTGTCGGTTTTTTAACAGGACTCAAAAAGATTATGCGTCGCATGGTCTTCAGTGTAAATGGCAGTTTTATGCGTTGTGACTCGGTGGAGAGACGTTGTTCTTGTACAAATATTTTCTTTCATTTTTGCTTTTTTGTTAGTAAGTCCCAAAAAAAAAATTAGAGAATGCCACAAATAACTATCAGACAATATTTTCTTTTGTTTCAATCACTTCATAAATGAACAATGCTTGCAATTAAACTGAATTAACCAAAATCTGAAAGTCCGCGGATGGCATGGATACAAAATTTTTAAATTTACCTGTATCTTCCAGGAATAAGTTGGATAGTAAATTGTTTCCGCTATATTAGTTCCTGTTTTTTTACATTTGTGTTCCCACCATCGACTTTGTCTATTCCTTTTGTTATTCTGTCGTGTTATTATATCATATATAACGAAAAAAGTAGTTGACATTATCACCATCACATCTTCACTTAAAGACATCTTCAATATAAATGAACGAAGCACAACGAGAAGCATTCGATGCGTTCGAGACAAATTTTCACCACGCATATCAAGAGTCGAGAACACACGCCTATATGCGCGCGCTTGCTTTGACTCGTTGTATGTATTCTCAAGTCTTCACGCACCTATGGAGTTGCTCCTCTAGATTATTACATTCTCTAACGTCTTTCAAATGTTTAAAGGACAAATAATGCAGTAGATACAAAAATATTATTTCTTTACTGTTTCTTGCAGGACCCTCTAAACCCACAAGAAACTGTGATAGTAATACGTTCATTAGTACCTGGTGGTGTGGCACAAACCGATGGACGGCTAATTCCAGGAGACAGACTTCTAGGAGTCAACGATATTAATGTTGAACATGCTACATTAGACGTAGCTGTTCAAATTTTGAAAGGAACACCGAAGGGTATTGTGAAGATCACCGTTGCCAAACCGTTAAACACTAACGATTCCGTGTCACATGCAAGTCAGGTAAGAAATTTTAATTAGTTATCCAATGAAAGAAAAACGTTTCATTTGAGAGTTTAAAATATTAATTGCCATTGTTTTGTATCACTAGTTATCAAAACTAGGAAGATTTTAATTCAAAATATAACTAAAAATTCGAGTAAATATAGAGGGTGTAACATAAATAACATTACATACAATTAGAAGATAATGGATTGAAATTAGAAAAAAACGTCTAAGAGATGTTGATAAATTGTAGCTAGCAAAATTACATTTTTGAAGACTGACAATGAATGTCAAATTGAGAATATGCCATTTAGTAGCATACGGGGTTACCACAAAGGCTGATACATTCCACTTTTTACCTTTATTAAAATAATAATAAAATAATAATAATAATAATAAAATATGACGACAATCGAGTTCTCGGCACCTGCGAGAAAAACATCATCTTGAAGGAGGAGGAGAAACGGACCAAATATCGCGATCTCCGGTACGAGCTCCAAGTGCTGTACCCAGGCTACTCGGTAAAAATGGTCGTCCTTATAATCGGTGTACTCGGAGGGATAAAGCCTACGCTACTCTCGGAACTGAAGATCATACCGGCCTGCCAAAAATCAGCCGAGTGGCTGGCAGGCCAAATGCAGAAGGCGGTCATTCTGGGTTCTCTCCGTCTGCTTAGGGTACACGATTTTCTGGTATCTACAGTCACTAACCCTGCGGGATGTGGGAGTGGCTGTAGTTGATGCGCCGGCGCGACTCCCGTAAGGCGTCGGAGGTCACGGGAGGATTGACCGGCATCGGATAAAAAAAATATGATGACCTAATACTATTGGGTGCAAACTCAAAGAAATGTTTGATTTTTATGAAATAAGAAAATGGTAACTTGCACTTCTAGTCCTTCAGAAAATTGATTTATTCGTTTTCTAAATATAATCAGAAGAGTTTTTTTTATATTATATCAGGAGATCTAAAATTATTGTCTTAACATTACAATAATTTTGCACACAATAGTAGGTATAGAAATTCGACAGAATTGAAACCAATTTATTTTGTTTCCATGACCTACTTGTTGATTTATGAATTTTGCATATTTAATTGATCGATAATAAAATTAACTATCATTATTTTGAGAATAGAAAATGTCATTCAATTACATACTATTTAAAAATACGACTATACAGGATCGTTATAAAAAATAAATAAAAAAATAAACACGGTGCTATTTAAAATAATTTCTTTAATAAAGGAAAACCAAATCAACTTTGATACAGTTAATAAAATTAATGGTCGGCGTTTCCATCTCCTAATATATTTTTTCAGTAGTACATTTTATTGTTTTCATTGAACTTAGATAATATTTAACATAAGATTGAAAAACCGGCCCTAGAGGTTCGTAGACTAAATTGAGTCTAGACAAAAATTGTACAATTTATCCCATTTGTAAATAAACAATTTTCTTCTTTTACTTTCTACACATTATTTTCGTAGGATTATATTTCTTTATATATAAAAAAAAGGTAATGAAAGATTCAGTTTTACTAAAAAAAAGTGCATACACCAAATGCTCTTTGACATATAACATACACACATACATACCCTTGTGTCCAATTTGTCCACTTCAGAAAACAAAAAATGTCTGTAGAATTTGTCATAGACTGAAACTCCAATATATTCTGGCTCTTTCTTTGGGTATTATTGTACAGAAAAAATGTGAGAAACAAATAAAATGTTATAAACAAATAATTATAAATATAAAACTATGAACATTTTGTTATTAAATATGATTTGAACGAAACAACTACTCAGCGGGCAAATACCCCGACCTGCATTGGATTATACCTTCAAATCATGATAGATCGTTAGCCAATATCATTTGTCAATTCCTAACCAGACATAGACCGGTTTCGAACTTATTAGTTCCTCCTCAGTATGCCATAGGTTATGGAAAGACAAAAGAAGTTTCACATACCTCTCACCACTACTCAATTTACCTTAGTCAGTATATGACTAGCTGGTATGGCCACTATCATTTGTCTGTTCCATAACCTATGGCATACAGAGGAGAACTAATAAGTTCGAAACTGGTCTACGTCTGGTTAGGAATTGACAAATGATATTGGCTACCGATCTATCATGATTTGAAGGTATAATCCAATGCAGGTCGGGGTATTTGCCCGCTGAGTAGTTGTTTCGTTCAAATCATATTTAATAACAGTAGTTTAGTCCACCTGGGCTAGAGGTCACCGCTTTCGGTACAGAGACATCTATGATGTCGGTCAGATAGTAGCATTCTGACCATATGAGAAGTTTCACATACCTCTCACCACTACTCAACATTTTATTAAATGATTAAAATTAATGAATCATATAAGACATAAGAGAATATTTTTATTATTTAAAAATTATGAATTTCTAATATCAAACAATTTTATGTTCAATTATTAGTGAACAGTAAATAGTAACAAAATAAATTATTAGTTGTCTTATATAAAAATGACTTTAGAAATGCCACTGTTTTGATACCTTTCAATTCTTGTCCTAATTTCAATCCTTCTTCCTCACAAATATGTTTTTTTCAAGCAAATTAAACAAATGAACTCCGTAAGGATTAACCTTGGATGCCAATAAATTCACGTATGACGAAAGCGTCAACAATTGCTTCCAGTTGTTCATAATACTTTCTCTGTCGTCGCTTTCATCATCGGTGAATTTTGTAGCTCCCTCGCGGGGTTCATTTGTTTGATTTGCTCGAATTGTAAATAGCAAGTAAAAGTCACATAATTATTTTTTGAGCTCTCTCGTGGTGCAGTTTTATAAATTCTGATAACGCAAATAATGCTTATTTATTTATGAGACAAGAAAGCAGATCATTTAAGATATGTCTTAAAGACGCATGCGCAAAAAACCTCGGACAAGTGATATTGACAACAGAATGATTTGACATTTATCAGATTCGGCTGATTGCCTATGTGGTTACAGGCGTTTGTCCTTCTTTCGATTTGTTTTATTTAGGAAAAACACTTTAAAACATTCATCATCTACGGCCACTTGTATGGACGTGGATTAGTCACAACATACCTAGCCAAACGGTTTAAAATACAGTTACGATTGTTAGAATGATAATATCTTTGAATCTTCAAGTTCAGCTGAACTTTCGTTGAACCATATTCGTACAACTGGCCCTTACTATTTTAAATGAGCAACCCCACTACAGCAGTATAATACTAAAAATATATTTACTTATTTTCAATGAATGTAAATACCGTCGTATATTGTATAACGAGCATCGAATCGTACTCATTTCTTTACGGGTATGAAGTGGTATTCCGTATTATACACCATATTTTTTCTACTTTTCTACGACTAAGTTTGTTATTCCTTTAAATTCAAAAAACATTTGATAGTGCGGGTATGTTTGTATTTTACTTCCTGTTGCTACGACAGTACTGTCATAGCTTCTTCAATTAATTTAATTGTACCTGAATCACGATAGGCCTATTCTTGCACTAGTTGCTATGGCAACTAGTAGGAAATTATTACATCAATTTGTCACAGTGAATATTTATTTTATTTATATCTATAACTCTGTCGACTACTTTTTATTACGGTCTGCATTTAAAACTGTTGAAGTTTTAGAGCAGGTTAATCTTCTTTTTATAAAATCATTGATATCCAAAATATTTTTCAAATGTTTGTGTCTGTTAATAGAAATATGAATTTTGGGCGACATAACGTAAATAACAGAATTCGCGGCGTGCGGTATACTTGCAGATTTTCCTTCACAAAATGTTTTATATATAATGATCCTATGTGATTTATTTCAAATTATAATGACATTACCTTACAAACCCCTTTGTGGCCTGTTTGAAGACGGTTGAAGACCGCAGAAAGATGCAGATATAAAATAATTCCTAGATTTTTGAAGAGGGCTGAGGGTTTGGTGGGGGTAAAACTAACACTAACAATTTCAGTATTTTAGGTTTATTCGGGTTCTCGCAATTACTGTCCTAGAACCGTTAGAAATTTGCTCAGTTGTAATTCAGGCGTTCGGGATTCGTCAAACTAATGTAGAACCGTTCTCGAAATAGGAGTTTGGTGTTCGTGTTAAATTCAGAATTGTTCTCGGACGATTCAAGAACTATCAAATTAATCCCTGGTTTAGAGTGAGAACTGATTATTTTTTGCGCATGTTCGTAAGCGAAGCTGCACTAGCGGTAGCTTGTTGTGTGAAGGCCGTGACGCCAGCTATTAATTTGCAAATATACAAAGTAAGGTTAGGATCTAATCGTGCTCGTTTATTTAAATCTAAAAAAGATGCGTTTGGAACGTTCGGATGTTCTGGGGCGACTGATTTTGGACAATCAGAGAACAATTTTATGGACCGAACAACTGCGAAATTTGTTCGGCGCAGTTCGGCGATTGTTTTGGAACTGTCTAAAAATTATAACTCGATAACACCTTTTTGAATATCCTAAATAACGTACTAACACCCAACACTGCGAAATTGTCGACACTAACAGCATGTACCGGGACATCAAAAATGGTTAAATGTGACGTAAGCACTCACTCCTTTTATTATCAAAACAAACAAAGAACAACACGACGACGAGGTCAGGCAAAGAATACTCGACAGAAACCGGTTGAGACGTTTTTTTGGAAACGAAACAAAGATGTGGCGGTCAAGGCGGAGATGAACAGGCTGCAAACATTGCTTCGGAACTCCATAAACACCTAAAAGAATCGGAAATGCGGTGAAAACTGCATTCGCTCAATCCGCAAGACAGTGCGTTGTGGAAAATGACGAAGTGTTTTAAAAACACAGGCAAGTCATTAAAGCCCTGTTGGAAAATAACGCAAACTGCCGTTAAATAACGCACTTAAGAAACGGAAAAAGCCATCCATTTAGCCGACCAATTTGATCAATACACAATCAAAATTACCCAAATAACGAAGATCACGACCGCATCGAAAATATGATTTCCCAGCTATACGGTCATGCAGTCCAAATTTCCATGGCGCGACAGCAAATTTTAGCAACCATGTCCACATCCGCGGAGCTGAAAAAGCTTATTAGGACTCTCGCAAACAAGAAAGTGCCGGGATCGCACGGTATCGATCATAAGCTACTTAAGAATCTGCCGAGAAAGAGTATTGTCCAACTTACGCACATCACGAATGGCATTAGGCGTCTGCAACACTAGCCTAGCCAATGAGAGAGTGCGGTGGTGTGTCCTATCTTGAAGCCGAACAAAAATCCGAAAATAGCTTCTAGTAACCGTCGTATATCATTACTATCGGTGGTATCTAAGCTGGTCGAAAAGGTCGTCCTGAAGCAGCTAATCAGGACGATCTTGAAATCAAGGACGATTTTCAGGTCGGTTTCAATAAGGAGGCAGCACAACTCAGCATATCGTAAGAATCATTAATGGTGTCAAGCGCAGTATAATCTCGACTAGAGCACCGCCATGGTACTCTTAGAAGTTGAAAAAGCATTCGATACCTTCTGGTTGCCCGGTATCATATATAAACTGCGCTGGTACGACATTCTGGCCACTAAACGCAACTGATACACTCTCACTTGCTTGATCGAAAGCTGCGAGTAAAAGTGAACAACACTCTGTCAACACAGAGGGACATTAGAGCAGGCGTTCCGCAAAAATGTTATAACATATACGTGTCCGACTTTTCGCAGTACCCAAACACCTACATTGCGATGTACGCCCACTAAACCGCCAATGACGGCCACAGTCACCAAGCTTAGGCCGCTGGGCAGCCGATAAAGGTGTACATGGTGCGGGTATCAGAGTACTACGCCAAGTAGAAGGTGAGGGTGAACGTCGCCAAGTCGGAGGCTATTGTTTTCACTAGAAAAAAATTAAATAATAAAGTAATTACACCTATTTCGATGGGGGCAGCCAAATTAAGACAAAACAAGACGTAAAATATTTAGGTGTAATTTTGAATAAAGGTCTTTATTTTGGAAAACACATTAATGAGACGATACGTAAAGTCTATTCTCTGTCCAGGAGTCTATACCTCCTGATGGTGATATCAGACTACACAGGGATAATAAAAAAATTAATTTACACGATGATAGTGAGACCGGCCCTAGTATATGCTGCGCCGGCATAGTGTTCTGCGACCGCGACAACGTTACACAAATAGCAGGTACTGGAAAAAAAATTCCTTCGACTTATAAGTAATTCAATAAGATATACCCCCCTAAGGGAATTACGACAACTTTGCAACGACATCGTGCCCATAGTGGATTATATCAGAGATACCTCACAAAATATTACGAATTTAAACTCTCTGATTGTCCACTATCGCTACACAAATAAGGGAGTATAACTCGCCATTTCGAATAAAACACAAATTACCGTACCAAACGTTACCAATTTTCGGATAACATTAGACCACGCTCCTCTCACAAAATGGGAGGATAAAAAACTCCTAAACAAAATCAAATTTTATAGAATTTTACTAAATGTTTTCGGTACTTACTTGAAATCACTATGTGATTTTAATATTTGGACTGTAAAATACTTTACAAAAAAAGTACAATATGTCATAATGACAATTGCAAGAAATAAGCCAAATTCTGGATAAGATAAGAATAATCTTTAAAAAATTTTACGAGAAGACTGACATTTTGTTAATTGATTGTTCTCAAACATCAGTAAATAATTAATTATATACATAAAACAATTTTCACATGAAATAATCACAATAAAATAGCAAATAAAATATGTAACCCATAATTTTTTTATTGATAATTTGAAATATATAATGTTCTTGAATCTCTGAAAACGCCCTAAACTTGTTAAGAATTATTTTCATATATTTTTTTATTTAATAACATCAACAATGAATATTTTTCAAAAAAAATTCATGTTTGTTATGGAATTATACCATGCCTGAGCCAAATGTCTTTAGATATGTTTTATTTATAGAATCCATATCTCCTGGGATTAATGGTTAAACTAGTAGTTTAGTCATCCTGAATACATATAATTGATCATGTCGGTTCCGATTTATTAGTTTGCACCAATCTTTGAGAAACTTATGAGACGTTTTTCTTATTAATGTTTATACATACATTTTCACGTTTCGTCTAACAGCGAATAGTGACTGAATAGAAATTTTGCAAATACCGTTAAAAAAATTATTCTTACGTAAATAAAAAATGTGTTGTGTGTGTGTTTAAAAGAAGTTCAAAAAGAACCTAACGGAAAGTTGTGTTTTTAGTTTGTACGGAAATTATTACAAGAATGGTCTGATGAGGTGGGATTCTTAATTTTGGTAAGTTTGATGTATACAATTCTTTTTTTTTACACATTTTCTTTATTTATTTATTTTTTGTTTCAGAACTGACTTTCGAAAAAACAGGAATAAAGAAACGAATAAGATATTAGAGCTGCATTAGGAATAACACTGTCAATTTTATTATAGCACCAATTTATATTTTGTATATTTTCAATTATATTTAATGATAAAATCTTACATTATAAACTTTGGAGATATTTGTATAATATACAAAATAAATTGATGCATTTGAAAGATATAATAAGTAAGTAATGTAATAACCTAAAAAAGTTTGGCTTCATGCAACGGTTTTTAAATGTATTTCCACAAATAATATCTGTTTATGCTAACTTTGTATTTTAATTTCCATTTTTTAAAATATTTTAATCTTAGTCGTTCCATTTGTACGAATGATTTTGTGAAAATTCCCACTCCCTCTAATTTCGTTATTTTGATTGTTACGAAAAATGGTAAATACAGCAGTTATAGGACTTTTTATGTAGATTTTGAAAATGATATCAGTAAACAATGGAAGCTCACACAAGATGGCTACAGTTATTAATTTTAATTTTTTAAATTGAACACCCTGTATATTTGTACATATCTGAATAGAAAACAATAAGATGAGTCTATCTCTAATACTAAAGGAGATATGTGGGAAACCTTGTGCGAGTCTCACTCCCGATAACTTTGTTATTTCTGACTATACATTGTGTCCCACGGGATGTGGGATTGATTACATGGGTATCTAGGTCATTAGTGGAGATAAAGATTCGCTTAAATGAGCAAAGTATTGCAGAATTTTATGCCCATTAACAACCAGAAAAAAAATTAATTCCGATTGGTTTAAATTTTGTTAAGGCCAAAATCGCCATTTTTAAAAATGCCTTAGGCACTTTTTTATTTGTGGATCAATTAAAAAATATTTAGGACCATTTGTTAAGGACTTTACAGTGGCACTCTTAATTTATATTTTCAAACAGTAGTTTTCACAAAAATTACATCAACTTATTTTTTTTGTTATGGATGCCATATTCGATTACTGTATTTTTAAAATCAGAAGAATTGTGTGTTTGAAAAAATGAGTTAATAATGCCACTGTAAAGTATTTAAAAATTATTGTAAAATGGTCTTAAACATTTTTTTAATTAAACCACAAATGAAAAAGGTATAAGGCAATTTTAAAAATGACAATTTTGGCTTTTTTCTAAACAAAATCTAAACCAATCGTAAATCAATTGTTTTCTGGACGCCATGTTAACTGGTATAATATTCTGCCCTACTTTGCTCATTTGAGCGAATCTCAATCTCCGCTAATAACCAAGATACCCATGTAATTCCACCTCTCGTGGGACACACCGTATACAGGGTTAGTCAAATTCGAGCCTCATCATTAGAATCTCGTAAACCGTAAGAAATAAAAACAAGATTAAATTAGATCAAAGTTGCGGAATTTTATGTTGAGTAATATGACGAAAAAAAAATCCGGGATATTTTGTTTCGTTTTCGAAATTTCTGAAAAAAACTGAACATTTGAGTTTTTTGTTCTTCTTTGATAATTCGGTTATGAAGAGACTAATAGAAGAAGTAAAGGCACTTCTCCACAGCACATTTTTGTCCTCTATCCCTAGGTGATCACCAATTTTTCTGTACGACGTTTGGTTACTTCAGAACCATCACCAACTTAATTTTTTTTTAAATACAGACCTGAACATATATATTTCTTATTTAACAACTTCACACCTCCAAAACACAATAACACGAAATTTTTTGATTTTCTGGCATTTTGTCCTCCAAGATTCATTTTTTATAAAAATTTTTCAAAATATGGACCTGAGTTTTGTCTATTAAATAATAACATGTATGTATAATTGAATAAGTATAAGTTTACGATCTTTCGTAAATCTTCAGTGATTGTCTAATTACTAGCATGCCCTGTTGCTAAATTGCTAGTACGAAATGAAAACTAAAACTAAGAATTAAAATTGTTAAAATCATTTTTCGGAGGAGTTCTCGAATATCTTCTCTAAGGATCTATTATTTCTTGTTACTAACTTATGATATTGGTAAGCTTTCAATTTTATGTTTAAAGAAACTATAGAAACAGTAGAAAAACTAAGGGTGGGCATCCTGAATGCGTTTGCATCATTAATTGTGCAGTTCATAATATTAACCGGCGCATTAACTTATGCATCGACGAGGAAGGTAACATTTTTGGACATTTGTTACAAATTATTTTCTTAATTATTTATTTTATTTTTTTTAAATTTCTGTGAATTAACACATTTCATAAAAAAATCAAGTTTTAGTCTTCATTCTGTACTAATAATTTAACGTAGGGTAAACTAGTAACTTAGGCAATCACTGAAGATTTACGAAAGATCGTAAACATATTCTATTCAATTACACTTACATTTTATTAAAAATAAATATTTTGAAAATTTGTATAAAAAAATGGATTTTGAAAAACAAAATGTCAAAAAAATTAAAAAAAACGTATGTCATTGTGTTTTGAAGTGGAGGTGAGAAGTTATTAAATAAGAAATATAAAGTATCCAGGTACGTATTAAAAAAATTAAGTTGGTGATGTTCCTGAAGCAACGAAACGGCGTACAGAAAATTGGTGACCACCTACGGATGGAGGAGAAAATGTGCTGTGGAGAAGTGCCTTTACTTTTTCCATTAGTCTCTTCATAACCGAATTATTAAAAGGGCAAACAAAAACTCAAAGTTTCAGTTTTTTTCAGATATCTCGAAAACGAAATAAAATACCTCGAATTCTTTTTCTTCATATTAGTATAAAATTCCGCAACTTTGCCCTAACTTAACCTTGTTTGTATCTCTTACAGTTTACAAGATCCTAATAATGAGGCTCAAATTTAATTAATCCTGTATATAAAAAATGGAAAATATGTTTTATTAAAAATAACATTAGTTATCATGGTAATACGATTTTCAAAATATTCTTAAAAAAACTTTTTTTATAAACTACTTTTGAATAGCCAGAAATAACAAAGTTTCCCTCGTATCTCCCTTAGTCTTAGAGACAAATCAATCCTTATGTCATTGTGTTCGTGAGGAAGTGTTCTATTCAAGTATATAAAAATATACAGGGTGTTCGATTTAAAAATATAAAATTAATAACTGTAGCCATCTTGTGTGAGCCTCCATTGTTCTTCTGATATGATTTTCAAAATCTACATAAAAACTTTTAAATTTACCAATTTTCCATAATAATGAAAATAACGAGATTAGGGGGGGGGGTAATTTTTACAAAATCACCCTGAACACAAATGTATTTTTGTTGAAAATATAAATCAAACTACGATTTTAGTATCCATTTTAAAATACCTCAACTAATGAGAGGTAATCTATGTGAAAAACTATAAATATATTGAAAATGATGAAAAAAGTGATACGCAAAAAAAATTGTTTACGGAAAATTTTGTCTTGGATTTTTTTTTTTAATAAATTTGTACTTATTCTTGTTTGCTTGTAAACGAAATTAGGACAAGATATTGCTAAATATCTACCACCATATAATGGGTAACTTTTGCACGATGTCTTTTAAAATATGATATCTAAAGATCGGAGGTAGCGATAAACGACGTCAGTTCCAAGGTTGACTCTAGGTGATATATCACCCCGGAAATAAATTCATGCATATATGACATAATATCTTAACTTCTAGTTATTTTGGCAAGTTCGGTAACATGCAAAATTAATACGAAGAGTAGGAAAAGTTTTGTTGAATGTAACACTAACAAAACACACACACATACACACGCACACGCACTTTTTTTGCCTGTCATTTTATCAGTAATATTACCGCTCACACAACTTTTATGATTGCCTGAGGAATTGTATTCTAATGTTTGCTTTGACATTGCACGAATGCACTTTTTTTAGTTCACCTCCTTTATTTTTAATTTCGCACTGTTTACGTATCTATGTGTTATTCACATACACATCTTTATAAATACTACGTATCTAAAGTATATCCATTTTCAACATAGGGCAGTGGTTGGCAACGTGATAGCCGAGTTACGCGATCCGCCTATCTATCTATGCATTCGCATTGCTATTGGACACTCGACAATAAGAACCATTTCCTCACCAAGATGGCGGTCAGGAAATAATAGTTTTTATAACTGCAAGCCATCCAGTTACCCTGATAAAAACCTTTAATTATTTGTTCCCATTTTTATAAACAAAACAGATTTGCATAGTACATAAGAATATTTTATCAATTCGCATTAATTGTCATGTTACATTGGGTGTTTAAATATAATATTATATCTACGTAAAAATCGTCTCTGGATTTTATCGCTACCTCCCTATCTCTTATCGTAGACTATATAAAATACTTTTTCAGAAAATTATTTAAATACATCATTATTGAAAAATGTTTTCCAATATTTTTGAATAAGTAGTTTAACTACTTTTCAAAAGTAGTTTAACTACTTTTCAAAAGTAGTTCGGACAGCTCCGTTACAAGTCTTGTTAGATTTAGCTAACTGATAAACGTATAAAAGATCAGGTGGACTACACTCCTCTGAACTTTAAAAAATGTAATGAGCCCAAATTATAGCTGTTAAGATGAAAGGTGTGCTTTGCAGTTCTCAAGAAATTATATATTTTTTCTTATTTTATCTACTAATTAAAATGTATCTTATCGTATTATGTGGGAAATAAAAAGCCGTCAATTTAAAGTACCTGAAAACTTACTTTTGATATATTTAAGAATAATATTTGTGCTGTTCAAATGGGGCACTCTATATGTACTGGAAGATCTATATTATGTGTATTAAAATACTAGACATAGTACATTAGGTAAGACTAAAATTTGGCAACGGAACGCACGCAGTGTGTACTGTTGGCCGCATGATAGCTAAATGGAAAATAAATTCTCTGTTCTGTTAACGCTAACGTTGACCATCGACGGCCTATTATATGCCTCTGGTTTACATTGCAACATTCGCATTTAAGAGACTCATGTCTAATGTTTTAATACAAACTACTGTATATTCCTGTATTAAGTTGCGTTTTTGTCAGGTAGCCAAAATAGATCTGTAAATCGCTTTAAAACCAATAACGAAATCAATTATTTATTACTTCAGATGAAAATAAGATTCATTTTTGGTTATCATAAATAGAAAAAGTTTAAGAGTGATTTACGGATTTATTTACTGATGACTGATGAAAAAACTGACTTAATGAATTACACTGATATGTAGATGTTGTCATCTAAGGTTCAGATCTTAAATAAGTGTTTTGAATATTCATGTTGCATGAAGTGCTTAATATAAATCATACAGTCCACAATCTTTTCATTGTAATCATTAAGTGAATATCCAAAATAAATGTGATTTTTAGCTTTAGTATATGTTACCTGATTATAGATCTAAAAAATGTTAAATGTGTGGCACATTTAAAATTATTTTTGTATAAAGTTATATACGACATTTAATTTAATGAGCGTTCCTACACTTTGTGATACTTGATGTTAACTAAAATACATGATCTGCAATAACATTATATTGTTTTCTTTCATCCCAAATTTAAAGATATAACTTTAACAAACTGATATGCATATGTAAGTAGGTACTTTTTTTATTGGCAAAATAAAATTATTGTTTCTAAATTATGTTATATTTGAAACAAACTATCTCATACATATACATGATAAAGGACCTATTCATATGCGGATTTGTCCGCCAGATCTATTCGACAGACAGATCCGTCATGAGATTCATATAAGCGGTTTTGCCTGCATTTCTGCTGCACATTCACGAGCAAATCTCAACAGACGTGCGGGCGGCATTTTTGTTTCATTCAAATCTGCTGATTCTCGCGTTGGAAAAATAGTAAAAATATAATCTAATCACACACATATGCAAAGTCAAAAAACAAATGAGGCCTACAAATTTACGTCCGGCAAACAAATCCGTTGAAAATGGCTAAACACATGCCGATCTGTTCGGTTCGCTGTCGGTGGTCGTTGTCTTGGACCACGGACGACGAACAAGACATGGACGCTAAGTACGTGAATACACACATGCGAATCTGTCCGACGAACACGTCCGTCAGACATACTCGCAGTGAATAAGCCTCTATATATTAACTGAAGAAATATCCAACAAGTCCTATACATACCATTTTTGTGTGAACACAATAGACCCTATTATATTCCCAGGTAATAAATTTTATGATGGGTCGGCAATTTTAGAAGAACATGTTAAAGTAAAGTGGGATATTTTCAGTACCGGTTTTGTTTTGATCTTTCCGAAGTGTCCAATTGTGTCTGTTAGAAAGTGTTTTCGTTTGTCTACATAACTGTGTTACGACAAAAATGTACAGTCAAACGCGTCGAAGTTGCAAAACCTCACCTGACATGTTTTGCTACATTTGTGGAGAATTCCTTGTGAAGTCACAAGCGTGGCCATTGTCTGAAAATGTGAAAAAAGCGTATTTTCTATATTTTGGAGTTTTAGTCGGAGATCAAAATAAGCAATAAACTCCCACGTTTATTATGTAAGTTGAAGTGTGTCACTAGTGCAGTGAATGGAAGGGAAAAGAAAAATCAAAAAATCAAATATCCGAATTTGCCATCACCCCTAAGACCTGTTCCACACAATGCACTTACAGTGCCAACTGCGCCTTTAGATTAGCAAAATATTGTTTTGGGAGGTAATGGAAATTGTAACGACTCCTCAGACAGCCCAGACCAGTGTGCCGACCTTTGTATATTCTAGAAAGTTTTAGTGACCCTCATTTCAAATCAGTTTGAGCAATTAGCTCAAATTGATTTGAAATGATTTGATACGTGTCTTGGGGCTGTCAAAATAACGAGCAGAACTTCTTGGTTCCCCACTTAAGGAGTGGAACTTACTGGCTAAAAGAAAAAACAAAAGATTACGACTTTTAGAAAAAGAAATTAAACTGATTCCTCCAAATACAGTTTAAAAGCTGTATTACTACATAATGGAAATTTAAAACTATTTATACCAATTGCCCATTCAGTAATAATGAAAGAGGTTTGACAGTATAAGCACCATTTTAAATAAAATTAATTACAACAAATACAAATGGCAAATATGTGGGGATTTAATAGTAATAACCATTTTAGTAGGGCTTTAAAGATGCTGGGACAGTCGTGCAATAAAAGAACATTATGTGAAAAAAATTGCAACATTACTAATTCCTGGTTCAAATTCTTTCCTTTCCGACCAAATATGTGCCCCTGGTAGACCCTAAAAATGTTCTTTTACCACCTCATCATATGAAACTTGAGCTAATGAAAAATTTTGTGAAGGCTATGAATAAAGCCAAACTTAAAGAAGCCATTTTTATTGGTCCTCAAATTATAAAATTGCTTGGCGATGCAGATTTTACAGGAACACTCAACAGACAGGAACTCAGAGCTTGAAACCGATTTGTAAGCGTAGTCAGGGGATTTTTAGGGAACAAGAAGGATTAGAACTACAAGCAACTAGTAAGCGAACTTTTAGATTCGTACCAACCTATGATTACCGTATGTCTTTCAGAATTCACATTCTGCAGTATCATTTTTCCGAAAATTTGGTTGCGGTAAGCGATGAGAAAGAAGATAGATTTCATCAAGATATTAGGACAATGGAAATTCGTTATCAAGTACAGCGATATCCATCCATGATGGGTGATTACTGTTGGTTCTTAAAGCGAGACGATTTGACCCCTCATAAAAGAAAAAAGTGAACAGAGCATATGGTTTTCAAAAATTATTCTCTATCTTTGTAGATATATTTATGTAAGCCTAGTATATGTCATATACATCTTTGATATATAGCAATAAATAGATTAACAAAAATTAACAATAATGTTATTCCTGCACATAATATTTTATTAACTTAACAAGAAAACTTTACGTGTTACGACTTTTTGCTTGTCATTTCTGTAATCAGAAGGCTTTATTCCAGTGGGATACTATTTAGGTACATGTTAAAAAAAATGTTTTTCTCCGCTAGTCTTACATACAGCTCAGAGGCGTGCCGATCCTTTCGTGGCGAGGAGCATAGAATTCTTGGGGGTGCATTTTCGTAACGATAGTGTATCCTAGTGAAATATGACTTTAGATAAATTTGTTATTTTTTGTTGAAGTAATAAAAACATATTAAAACAACTGCTGTAAAATTCTGCAATACAGGAACATACAAAACAAGAAGCAGCAAATTTGCTGTGTATTTTTGAAACGTTAAAGACCATTATTGTAATTATTTTTACCTGTGTCTTGTATTAGTTTCTGTTTTATTACTGATTACGAACAAAAAACTCCTGGGGATGCTAATAAATATAGCGAAACGTGACTAAGTTAAAAAAGTAGTTTTTCGGTTTTAATTGACCTATTCTCACTTAGTTATAATATTAATATACGTATCTACTAAACATTCACAAAAAAAAACGCTATACTTTTTATATTATTCATCGAATTTTCATGAACATTCTAGATTCAAAAACAAATTTCAAAAGTAGTTGTTTCAATAATACGCCACTGAGTTCATCTAAGTAGAGCCACGAGTTAATTTAACCTATAAATTAATGTAATCATTTCCCGATAGGAAGATAAATTTGGTTCTCAGACACAGTATAATGTAAAAAGATAGGTATATATTTTATTGATAATCTAATGACATAGTGAGTGATAAGTGTATCCCTCTTGTGGTCAGTGCTACTACTCGTCAGACATCACCGATGTCTTAGTGACTGATAGCGACCTACAAAGCAGGTACCAAGGGCTCTAACCCTTTTGGGCTAAATTATATACTGAATAAAATTTACAGGAAACAACTACTCTGCGGATAAAATCCTACACTTGCGTTGAATTAAACCTGCAAATCTTGTTTGGTAGCTAAGATCATTTGTAAATTCCTCACTAGACATAGACCGGTATCGAACTTGTTATGTTCTCGTCAGTATGCCATAAGTAATGGAAAGACAAATAATAATAGCAAACCAAGCTAGTATAAAGCAGACTAAGTAAGACAGACATAGTGAGTGATACATTTATCACTCACTTCTTGCTGCCTGCATAATGCTGATAGTAAACGATGTAAATTTTCCTGGTACCGTAAAATGGGGTCAGCAGTTTTTAAAAATCAGTGTTGAATTTAGAAAACACAATGACACACACTAATATAATAAATAGTGTAAATTACTTATCTTGTCAATGACATTAAATGACCATATTTTTAGATTGAAAATTGCGAATATGTATCTTTTATTCTTTTTGGTTGTGTCTCTATTGACCCTCTGATTGGGGTCAATGGAGACAGCAATTTATGTATCACTATAAACTCTATTTGACCAAAGTAACTGCAAATAGAGACATTTAAAATTAAAAAATATAAATTCAAGGAGGAAATTTGTAGAAACAAAAAAAAACGTGTTTGACCACTCTTTTTGATTTATTAAAATATAAAGATGAAAATATAAAAACATTTTCTTTAACAGTTTAATTATTAAGTCACATTTCTCAAATGCTTTGACGTCATTCTCAGGTCCATAATATCCAACGGGTATGTTCCCATTCTGTAGCAATATTTAAACGTTTAATTTTGGATTTCTCTACCTTTTCTTTCAAAACAGTTTGCCCACTTTGATTTTTGATGTGAGGATTTGTAAGTCTGTACAGGATGGACCGATGAATTCAATATGTTCTTTGAGCCACCTTCTAGAAGATTCCATATTTTTGTGTTCCTTATTGCATTCTGCAACATCTCTGGGTCATATTTGGCATACGTTTTCGCACCAGCATTGTCTCTATTAACCGCGAAAAAGCTCTGAAAATTAGTTTTTTTTTTCTTGTAACATTTATTTCGGAATCTACTTATAAAAATTTTACAAATTTCTTTATATCACAATCAAAAAGAAACTATTTTAAGTTTTATTGCTGTTTGTCTGTTTGAAAAAATTGAAACATAATGCTAATTAAAATTTTTCGACCTACCTGCTTGTTGGTAAAAACACCACTCTTTTCCAAAGGCTTGAGCAAAACTAAATCGGTCACAGTAATAAAACATGCGTATATATGCTAGTATAGGTTGTTAGAGACCTAAGTATAGATACCATTTATGGAAGAAAAATAATGTGTTTATTGTCCCTGCCACTAACACCAACCCTTTTGACTCTTTACTGAGTTCTGTCTTTCCATACACTAGTCTCTATTGACTCCATTTTAAGGTAGTAAACTTTTATTGTTTCGTTCAGATTATCTAAAAATATATCTCAGATTTTATGCCTTTGTCACTAATAACAGGCTTGTCCATTGGGCAACCTTATTTTCAAATATGATTAGAGAGATTCTTAGATTCTACAAGCCTTATAGAATGGAAAAAAACCTTTTATTCTTTGCTCCAATTATAAACAATTAGTCGAGGACATAACCTATCTGCCATTTACAACCTCCGAATCTGTGTTTTTTCAACTTCAACTTACTACAGTAAAATATAACTGATATTAGATGTTGGTCCAAATATGTTACCATTTAATAACATACTCAATTATGACCAATAATTATGATCCGATAGTATCGATTTATACGCCCGAATCGACATATTATTTTTTTTAATAATAATCGTTCGTATTCAAAAGCAAAATTCAATATACCTGTAAATAATATCATACAGAATCCACTGTTTCACAAGATCATTGTTTTTAAAAATTTGAAAATACCCTTATATCAGTTCTTTCAGTAATCCGATTATAATTTTATAGCTATTAATGTAACGAGATTATTATGCGACTTATAATAATCGAGGACGTTGCCAGAGCGACGCGACTCGGCTATCGCCTCGTCGCGTCGCCTGTCTGCGTCGAGATGGTTTAAATCACATAATAATCGAGTTATATTCAAAGCTTTATCGTATCATTGACAACGATGACGTGAAAAAATCAACAACTTTGGTTGTCATTTTAGCATGCCATAAAAATTAAGATAATCTTAATTACGACAAACTTTGGCGAAATCATGGAAGATATTGATATTCCTGAAAATATACTTGCTGCTGCTAACACTGTAAGATTAGATTTGCTTTCGGATAAATTAAAAATCCATTACGAAAAAGAATATCTTTAGTTTTTGTGAGTGGCGAGATAGAGAAAAAGGTTCAAGGTGCTGGAGAAACGGTAATACTTGCTTATTTTGTGAAACTCTCAAATCAATACTCCCCGTCATCTTTGTGGCCTAAATATTCTATGTTACGAGCTTGTTTAAAGTTGAAGGAAAGAGTGGAAATCGACAAGTATGGCGCTTTGATACGATTCATTAAGAAAAAAAAAGTGGGATATAGAGCTAAAAAACTCGAAAGTATTCATGAAAGAGCAGGCTAAGGCCAGTTGTCACGACGCGACGTGGTTTAGGCCAGGGTTCAACTGAACTTACTATAAGAATCCAAGGTTACGATTGTTGAAATAATCGTAACATTGGATATTAAACGAAGTTCAGTTGACCTTTAGAGTGAACCACGTCAATACAATCGGCCCTTAGTGAATTTGTTTGTACTGCCCCCAGACGAGACATTTTGAAATATTGAAATTCTAAAGAGTAAGCTAGTAATCACAATTCCTGACTCAAAAACCCACAAGAAAAGATTTTTTGCGGTGATATCTGACGGAGACGTTAATTCTGTGGCTTTATTTAAAAAAAACATATAGCATTACGTCCAATTCATACTCCGCATATAAGATTGTTCTTATCATATAGAAACGGAAAATGCACAGTTCAGCCTTGTGGTATCCATTTCTTTTCTAAAATACCTGAGAAAATTGCTATGTATCTCAAATTTGAAAACCAACTATGTATACTGGTCATAGTATTAGAAGATCTTCAGCAACTTTTCTTGTTAATGCAAGTGGAGACATATTAGATTTACAAGAACTTGGTGGTTGGGAATCGAGCAATGTTGCAAGAGGGTATTTAGAAGATAACTTGAGTAAGGTTTCCATTGCGCGAAAAAATTCGAAGTTGCAAACGTTTCTGTAAACACTGTATCATGTATTAAAGAAACCATCGAACTGAAAAAGAATCTTGCTAGGCAAGATTCAGTGGATATGCCTATCATTTTGGACTATAATGGTGTCTCAGATGTACTATCAAATTTGAAAACTGTCAAAATATTCACGTCCAGTGTTCATAAATAATAGCTATAAAATAAAATTCTTATCTAGGTTATTATGATATGGTAACTAACGTATTATATATTGTAACTAACGTATTATGTGCTAATAAGTTATTCTGGAGTTGCTGTAATGTTATGATATTAATAATTACCAATAAAGATTTAACTTAAAGGATCCTTAATTTTCAATGATACGATATATAATTTAAAATTAACACCAAATTATCCTCGTCGCTAACGCCATGCGCAGAAGTGACGAAATTCCGTCGACGGATTAACATACCAGTTATTTATATCATGATACAAACACTTTTTTTCAGTCAAGATTCAAAAATGATATATTATCTCAAGGAACTGTCTCGGAGGTGCTATGGTACTGCATTACCAAACAGAAATGAAAATATCTTCTTTTTAACACGCTTTTATTAGCATCACCTGTATGTTTGCTTGCTTGCTTGTTTGTTTATTTGTTTGTAACCGACTCTTTGGACTCGATTTTGACCCACTTTAAACGGACAGATTTAATTGAAACTTTGTACACTTACGAAGAACCGGTAACAATACAATAATTTTATAAGTTTATATCATTATTCTGATCAGGATCGCCAGTCCTTTCCTCACGTATCCTCTGCGTGAGAGCAAGAGGCTTAATATTGTAAGTATATTCCTTGATTTTCAGCTCGGTCGTTGGCAGAGCGGGCAAGTCTTAGTCGACGCGAAACGACAGACTCATCGAGCGTGAGTTCAAATCCCATGGCTGAAATAAAAAATATTTTTTTTTTCAGAAATATCTGTTGGATCGTAATATGTTATATCAGCATCAATAAGCAATATAAATATAGTTTAAAAAAACTACAAAAACACGCTTTCATAGCACATCAAACTAAAAGGTGAAAAATAAATATAGTTTAAAAAAACTAAAAAACACGCTTTTAAAGCACATCAAACTAAAAAAGTGAAAAATAATTATTAATATAAACTGAAAACAATAATGAACGAAAAATACTAATATTATTGTGAAAAAAGCGTGGGGCGCTTTGTGCCATATATTTCGTATATCGAGCAACCCACGCTTTTTTCACAATAATACTAGTATTTTTCGTTCAATATTGTTTTCAGTTTATATTAATAATTATTTTTCACTTTTTAGTTTGATGTGCTTTAAAAAGCGTGTTTTTTAGTTTTTTTAAACTATATTTATTATATTTTATTATTAGATAAATAAAAAGTTATGACTGAATACATGCCTATTATACTTTATTTTGTTTAGGTGTAATACAGCTATGTCCAGACTCTACAGTACTCATTGACTAGCCGCCGCTCGTTAATATTCGCAAACTATGAACTAAATCAAGCCATTATGTAATTTAAAATTTGATAAACCCCTCATGAATCGTATTATTTTAAATTGTATCAGTAAAGTTTATTCGTGCAAAAAGAGTAATATGCTATATTTATGTTTTATGTTTCTGTACGAGACAAAATCTTGCAAGAACATCTCTGGACATACACGAAATTATAATATGTTCTTTTTTTGAGAAACTGAAAAAGAAAAATTAATAGTTATTTATGTACTTGCTATACATGGTATGTTTTTTTAATTTTTCATTGAAAACTATTTTTTTTTATATTATTATTCTTATCTACACACAGAGTATAAACGATATGAGTGCCAAATATTTAACTGGTGTAAGTGCTTATCAAAACAAGCTAAAAATCCTTATATAACACTTCCCTCTGTAAGTAATAGTAATAATAATAGTAACAGAGATATTTCAGTTTAAAGTAATATCTATTAAATCTTGCAAAATTTGACAACGGCGCAGAAAATTCCCTGCGGTCGCTCGTCTAAACTGATTTTTTATGAACTTTTAGGATTTTTTTTGTCAAAAGTAGAGGAGAATTTGAAAAAAAATTGCATACATTTTTTTAATTTAATTAGAACTATCATTCCTCAAAATATTGGCAATCTTTATTGGCATAATTATGCCCATGTATATGTAATTTTCTCTTATTATTAAAGAAATAAAAATTCGATCGATTTATTTGGAAAATACGTGTTTCACGATTTTCTCTATCATGTGATGTGGTTAGTTAGACAATTTTAATTTAATAAACATCACAGAAATTAGACAACCCCTGAAATCCAAAGCCGAAGCTCTCTAAAAAGGGGTTACACTTGGACATACAACCATTCCCATCGACACTGCCAGTGCTTGCAGGATTCGAACCCGCAGTTACGATAGATAGATTTCTAGTCAAGCTTGCCATGGCACGCTCCAGCCAACTATATCATTGAGCCTTTATTACATCTGCCTTGTATCCTATGAACTCGACAATTTGTTTACGACAGGTGGATTCACAATCTACAGGGCACAAGCAAGTCTGAGAAGGTCATACACTTTACCCAAAAAGTTTCCACTGGCTGAACGACAGAAATTGAATTGCATCCATAAAAGCTTTTGATATATCACAACACATTTATAATAAATTTTATTAATGAAACCACTTTGGCATTCTTTCATCATTTGTTGCATTTTGTAATTATCCTTATATTATAAATTATATATTATTATATAATTACATTATAAATTTATTAATTATTTTTGGTACTTAATGTAAGTCGTGTAATTGTTGTGCTTGGGTTAACCTGTTGGGCAAATGAAGATATTTGTATTAAATATCAAAATAACTGAATCAATAAACATTTTCACAGACAAAAACTCCACTAACTCCAGTCTAATAAATTTATCTCAAGGTCTCCCAGTAGAATATCATTGCGAAAGCTTACGTTTTTATCTCAATTAGTTTCATTATATATCAAGCACTAATACCATACAATTCTTGACACGCGTTTCGTCAACCAAATTGTCATTAGCTGAAGATGATTAAGTTTTAATCATCTGCAGAAGATGCCAACTTGGTGGGTTTTGTCCACCTTCAGTTTTAGTATCGTCAGATTAAAGTTTTCAATCTACTTCAGGGTACATTAAATAATCAGTTAAATTTCCTAGAGCACATTATAGCACTGATAGAATGTGCAGTTAATTTCTTTTTATCATAAATATTAACCAAAATACTGTCTAAATTCAACCAAAATCGCTCAGCAAATTTTAAATAATTTTCTGTTCTATTATAGGACACAGAAGAGGACCAAACTTGCCTAGAAGACTTCCAAGAATGTATAGAAGAGTACCAAGAGTGCTTAGATGTAGTTCATATATGCATAGATGAAGAAAATTCATTTAACCATTCCCTTGCACCTCGCAAGTGGAGGATTTTTTGGCCAAAAAGTAAACAATGCTCAAAACAACATAACGAATGTTGATTTTTTAGAAAATAATTACTTAAACGTTAGTCAAACCAAAATCAGAAACAATATTGGTGATAGTGATATCGACATAAGTTTTAAGAGTACAAACGATAACTACATAGAAAATGTAGGTAATATTAGTGTGTGCAACAATGAACCCTTAACCAAAGTGAGTTTGATGAATAACAATCAAAACGAAAAATTTAAAAAAACAGACAGCTTAACTCAAAGTGATAAACCCTCCATAACTCAGTCCTCGTTCTCTGAAAAGGATGGTTACGAAACGTGCGTGGATGATTCTTTATCAGAGGATAATAATAAATTAAAAATTATATCCACAGCCAAACCAGATTCATTCGAGACTGAATTAAAATCGAGCAGCGATAATCATAAAGTACAAAACAGTAACGTTAAAATCGAACAAAAGAGACTAGAAATAAAAACGACATTGATGACATAACACCAACTAATTCTAAAGTCAACATATTGGACCAATTTTTTGTAGATGTATCTGAAACAACTGTAAAAACTCCAACCACAACAGGTAAAATTCAGAAAAATGTGTCATTACAAAACAACTATGGAATGTTTTTTGTTTTGTTTGCATTTCTAATTCGGTTTTAATTTTTACATTCAACATAATTTAAAGAAATATAATCAGATTTAGTTTTTATTAATCATGAATATTATGTTAAATCTGAAAGTTTTTCAGAAGTAGGATATTTCCACATAGCACAATAACGTATGTAGAATATATTATTAACATATTGTATGTAGGTTTATACGAAGTATAGAAAAAATTCATGTAGAACATATGAAATTCAAATTAGTATACAGCATATCCATTTTACTGGTTAAGTGTCACCTAAATGAAAAATACATATTACATACTTACAATAAGATGTACTTAGTACATGCAGTGACTAGAAAATAAAACTTAATATAGAGTGTGATTTTTAATTACGGAACAATACTTCAGGGACTTATATTGGACAAAAATAGTTTGTTATAGTTTAGACAGAAATAAACCCAACGAATTGAATCCATTTTCGGACGTGGTTCTGGAGTTGTTCCACCTTTTTAAGTTTTTGTTGGGGGGTGGTCTCACCCTGTAATTTCTTTATTTTCAACTTTTGTAATAAAAATCGAAAGTAAAATATTCTTTAGTCTAATAGGCTCAGTCTTATTGTTACACGGTAGAATGAGCCATGAGCCGTTCTTGAGTTATTCGGGTATATTTATTCCATAAATTTGTTTTTTTCCACTTAATAAATATCTGATGTGGCCAGCACATAACTTTCTTATACTGATATATAGCATCCTGATTTAAAAAAATCATTCTATTTAATTCTTCACCTACCTCAATTAAATTTTAATAGCGTGCCTTGAAATGTTTCATTAAAATTTTAAATATTTAATTATCAGCGTCATTCGATACCCTCAATAATAATTCATGTCATATATTTTAATAATTTATTATTGACATTGACATTTTTGTAACTAAATTAGACATTTCAAATGTCAAACTGTTAAATTTATCCTAACCCCATTTTATGTCAAATGTGTCAAAAATTTCAGTTAACATCAGCTTTATTTAAGTATTTGGGAAATATATTTTATTGGCTTGATATAGTAGACATGATTTATACTTTTCCATCAAGAATATAATTTTTGTAAATGCAAATACAAAAAAGTTTGGATCCCGTGGACCTCCATTCAGCTGGCCAAATTTACTCATCACCTAATTTATTACTGTCTTTGGCCTTTAGAACATGTGTACCAAACTTGAAACATTTATCTCAAAAACTGTGGCTAGCTACATCGCGGTACTACAGACATGCCGACAGATTTTTTCCATAGTTATGTTTTTTCATTATAATTCGTCAAGATTCTTCCAGAAATGCAATAAAAATTGTTAATTTTCTTTTCCCGAAATTGTAACTGTTTTCTTCTTTCATTCATTATGTCTCTTCTGGTGGTACCACAATCACCAAATTTAATGTGTCACCTAACATGTTGTTGAAAATCTTAACTGCCAAGTTTGGAAAGTCTTCCATTAGTATTTTTTGAGTTAACCAATTTTTCTTCACTCCCGATTTCGCCGGAAGATACATTAACTTCCGATATATTATTACATATTTGAATTCTGCATAATTTTTCTGAATTCAACGATATCAAATAAGTGACATTTCAAACGTCAATATTTTTTATAATATAAATTTTTAATTTTCCATTTAAGAATAGGTTTTGGGGAAAAACTATTTTTTTTCAAATTGAACCATATTGGTACTGTGGTACCATTTATTAGTACTACTAATAAGGAATTTATTCATATGTCGTATTAAAATGTGCGATAAATACAAACAAAATTGCAGCTAAAAGAAAATAGGAAAATACAATTTTGTTCTAATTAAATGTTAATAAGTAACTAAGGTGGCTTTGAAAACAATGAAATATTTAGCTTATCAAACATTTGTTGGTTTACCCGTGTTTTTATTGTAGTCTTTAAAAATTGTTTAAAATTTCTTGTTAATTATGTTCAAAATACCGCAAATTTATACGAGAGATAAAAAAGTGGACATGTTAATTATTTATAGGGAATGTAGAAAAAAATATCGTTGCGGCTAGACACCTTTATGCCGAACGATATCCTGACAATGTCCAGCGAGAAATTATTTTTATCGTCTTGAAGATCAATTTCAAAGTAAGCCCAACAATGATCCCGAAGAAAATGTCATTCTTGACGAGGGAACGGAAATTAATGTTTTGGCTCGAGTAAAAGTTGATAAGACTGTTTCTTTAAGGCAAATTGGGTTTGAATTGGAAATCAGTCATCAAACAGTAAACCGAATTTTGCACAAATACCACTATAAATCTTTTAAATACCAAATGCACCAGCACTTGTACGAAAATGATTACGAACGTAGGATGGAATATCGCAATTGGATTTTGCAGAATAACGTGCAGCCAAACAATGATTTTTTGGGAATGATTTTATTTTCGGACGAGTCTAGGTTTACAAATTTGAGATTATTTAATCGACAAAATACAAAATATTGGTCATAAGAAAAATCAAAATTTATTACGGGTAACTTTCAAGTGCGGTTCGGTTTCAATGTTTGACTTGGAATAATCGGTAGTAGAATCATTGGTCCAATAATATTTGAAGGACCTCTGACTGGTGCCAGATACTTGGGATTTCTGCAAAATGAAATTTAGGACAGTTTGGCTGAATTACCTTTCCATTTACGACAGGGAATGTATTTCCAACAAGATGACGCTCCTCCCCATAAATCAAGGATAGTAATTGATTAACGGATCAACGAACGGTCAGAGAAAACGTAATTTCGACGAATGGTCCTGTGAGGTGGCCTCAAGGTCACCTGATTTAACACCCCTTGATTTCTTTGTTTGGGTAATTTAAAAAATATTGTTAATGCAACCACCGTTACAACCCGTGAAGATTGGAGCTACGACTAAGACGCACAATTAATAGCATAACGTCTTATTGTCTTATTTTCCTTGGGTATGGGGACGGCACTTTCCTATAAACATATATGTTTATATACAGTGCATATTAATGATCATGTACATGACTTATAATAATTAAAGAAAAAAACAAATATTTTAAATAAACGGGTTATATTAATACAATAGAGGAAAAGTTACAAAAAACCTCCTTCAAAAAAATTCAAAACATATGTGTGTGACATGGTTTGGAGTGGTGACGTGTCCAATCTGAGTGGGGCGGGAGGGGTAAGAAAGGTAAGGTGTTTGAAAGAGCTAGGAATTTAGGACATATGTCTATCGATGTATGTATTATGTCCGTGTTAATCAGGATCGAGGTAGAGGGGCAGATTTTCATGTAATAGGCGGTGGTTGTGTATGTAATTGTGGTGATGGCAGATGTCTGTGATGTGGGTGGTAAGGGTGGAGTGTTGGATACTGGATTTGAGGAATTTTTGGGCGGTTTCTGTGATATAGTCTTTGATCATAGATATGTTTATGTTTCTGTGGAGTTCGTCAATTGTTATGTAGCGGTTCGCGTTTGTAATGAGTCGCAGTAATTTGTTTTGCGTTACCTGGAGGCGTCCGTATTGTGTATCGGATATCCGATTCTAGGCAACGCAATCTTAGGGTCATTGTCGGTGTTATTACAGTCTTTTATAGTAAAACTTTGTTATGTACGTCTAGTCGTGATCGTCGGTTTATTAAGGGGTAAAGTTTATTTAGTGTCATATGTCTTGTTGATAGTTTTGGTCACGCGTGGTTTAAAGAAAAGTCGTTGGTCTAGGTGGAGTCGAGGAATTTTACTATCTTTTTTTCTTCTATAATATTATTTATTTTTAGTGGGGTAAAAGTCCGAATGTCAGAAAATTTCTTAGTAAAAGTATCGTCTCAGTTTTGGTCTCGCTAATTGTAATTTTCCAGTCATTGTAGTATGTTATAAGTTTGTCTAGGTGATATCGTCTGGGTAGTTTTTTATTAGTAGAATGTCGATGTACGTAGGAGTCGTGTTGTTTCAATGGGTAGTGCGTTGGTGTACTCGTCGATACGACCACAATACCCTCCTGAAGTGTAAAGTCGTGCACGACAGCATTTGTGTTTCCTCTGTGATTATTCCAAACGACACGCCTGGCATCGAGGTTCCCTGCTACTATAACTTTGTTATTACTAAATAAAGCATTAAGATCATTTTCCTGTATCCTGTTACGGGGGGATTATGGGTTGTATGCCACAGTTAATATAATACTGTGCCATCGCCCAGTTGTATGCTGATATTTTCGATGGAAATATTGGTTATCTGGATCGGAATATGCGGGATGTCCCGTCTAACTAAAAATTACCACGCCTCCTCCTCGTCTACCAGTTCTGTCGGCCCTATAACAGATAAAATTTCTAATTTTTAGTCGATCTTTGTCTTTTTAAATGAGTTTCAGTTATGAGTGTGATGCAAATATTATTAGATTCTAGAAATATGTTAAGTTCTTTAGCCTTGTTTAAGCGACATTTAGTTGAGAATTTTGTAATTAGGTAGTACATTTTGTGTAAATTCCTGTAAAATAGTAATTGCCTGCATTGGATGCAACGCCTTTCAGCATTGCATTTAATTTTGTATAGCGCCAATAGCTTGTTTTATGTTAATTGTATTATTTAGAATATTTAATTCGTTTGTCACAATACTAAAGTCTGCCAAGTTGCCGCCGGCAACATGTAAGGCACTTTCACTTTCTCTTTCTTTGGCGTCGCCGTTGCTGTGGTTTCTTGGAAATTTTCTTGACTTTTAGGATCGTTGTTCATCAGACATGGGTTTTTATATGTAAGTCTTTTTTTATCACACAGAAGCAAGATGGCTTTCGAGGGGTACCGTCTTGAGAATAGTATTTCAGTTATAAGTAGAACTTTTGATGTACTTATAAGATGAAAAAATCAGAACATAAAAGCCTTTTCTAGTCCTCTTTGGCTTCTTAGGTTGGCTTTCCTTCCTTTCGAACACCTACATATTTTGAAAAGTACCTAGTTTGCAAGGCCGCAATGTTAATATACCTAATGACAGCCACGCATTTATAAAACAACTTAACTTATGGACGACTTCAATTGGGAAAACGAATTTTAATTCATTTCAGTGCGTTTAGGAACTCATGGAAGATGTAGCTAAGTACATTATGATGAATTCTGAGCAAGTTTTTTAGACATGCAATTTGAAACAACAGCTCCATGACTATTTTCCCAAAGAAATTCAATCCAGTTATTACAATTACAGATGGGTACTGAATATATTTTTTTGACAATTCCTTTCAACATGCTGAAAATTTCAACAAACATGGAAAAGAAAAACTTATATCAAGTGGTGGAATGTTGGAACTAGACTTTTTCTCAGAACCAGGATCAGCAAGAATGCCAGAATACCCCAAACTGGCGAACGAAGCTCTTAAATGTTTAGTTCCATTTGCAACATCATATTTATGCGAGTTAAGTTTTTCATCTATGGCTCCTATTAAAAAAAAAAGTGAGAAATCGCCTAGAACTCGAAAATGATATAATTGTCTGTATATCGAATACAGAGACCAGATTTGAAAAGCTAGTTTCGCATTAGCATTTTTTTTACTCTGTATTTTTTTATGTAAAGTTTTTAATGTTTTCCAAGGTGGAAGAGTAGTCATGTTTATGTTCCTAAATTTATGTCAAACATTAAGCCATTATATTTTTATTTACCTTGTGAAAAATGCAAATAAACCTCTTAATAAAGCAATTTTGTTTTATTTTGAAAATCCTTTCGCGACCCCTGAGTTCTTTAACGCGATCCCCCAGGGGGTCGCGTCTCACACCTTTGGAACCATTGCACTAGAACATCTAAATATAGATTGAGCTTAGATAAAGTGCTACTTGAGAGAGTAAGCATATAAAATTTAAACTGGATGTAAAATAAATGGTTACTTGGGATATAAAAAAAAAAATGGAAACATTCTGTGATCTATTAAAAATATATTTGTAATAATTATATAATTAGGCCATAAAATAACTCTTTAAACATAAACTGTAAAAGTTATATGTTTCCTATTCAAACTTTCTAAAAAAAAAAGACTTATAATCAGACATAATTTCATTGGGAAGTGCTGACGAGAACTGTAAAAATATGTCTCTTGCTAAATGTTTAGAGTGGAATGAAGAAATAATAACGCTGAAAAATTTTTTTGCTAATTATTATTTACTACTTTTACAAAACTTATCATAGATAAGTACAACATATATATTTTAAACAATTATTTTCCCAGCTATTTTCCAAAACGCTGAAACATAGATTACAAAAAAGATAATATGCACATTATGTACAGTGTGACTCAATAATATTATTTTTAATTCCAACTATTCTGTTCAGCAAAACCAAAAATATATAAAATAAAAGGTACTCACCAGTTGAACAATCACTTTAAGAACATCTGCCGACTCGTGTTTCTGCTTTTAGCTTCGTCTGGACAGCTCATTTAAAGAATGCAAAGTAACTAAATACTAGTAAACCTCAATGTAATAAACATTGTTGATTTCAGAGAACAGGATAATTGAAATTATATAGTGGAAATTCCCCGTAGGGTAGAATAATTTAAAAATAAAAATAAATTAGGTTTCCTCTTCTTGGTAAAAGTTTAAAATATAGAGTGGAATGAAAAAATAATAACGCTGAAAAATTTTTTTGCTAATTATTATTTACTACTTTTACAAAACTTATAGATAAGTACATCATATATCTTTTTAAACAATTATTTTCCCGGCTATTTGCCAATACGCTGAAACTTGGATTACAAAAAGATAATATGCACATTACGTTCAGTGTGACTGACTCAATAATGTTATTTTTAATTCCAACTATTCTGTTCAGTAAACCAAAAATAAATAAAACGAAAGGTACTCACCAGTTAAACAATCACTTTAAAAACTTTAAAATATCTCCCGACACGTATTTCTGCTTTTAGCTAAATGCTAAATGTTCATTGTCCAGTATGTATATGTAACATATTATTTCACCTAAAACTTGCAAGTTGATTTAAATTTCAAGTAGACATAAATTACTACCATTTTCAAGCTTTCTCAGACATTCTTTCCTGTCATTGAGATATTAGTGTCATAACGTGCATAATTGGGTAAATATAAGGGTCACAATAATTTACATTTTTCCGTTTCGTTATATGTATACCTTTACCATTTACCATTTAACAAACTTTTTTAATTATTTCATACTTTACATAGGAAACTTTAAACTAATGTATGTTATTTACTTTATTTATCTCATTATATAATGATATAAATATATATTCTGACGGGCGTTACAGATAGCAAAGCGCGGTACACACCCGCCGTGGCCGCTGTTGTGGCCCATACTCAGTAATGTCTCTATTTTATTTTTTTTATTTTCAGCTTTTTCCTGACAATAAAGCAATTGCCTTATTAGACAGAATGTTTAAAATAATTAGATAGATATCATGTTTTTGTTATCTTGATTTCTTTCTTGTATATAGGAAAAATAGACCAAAAAAACCTGCTTAATAATTAATTTTTATTGTTGTTTGATTGTTATTGGGGTTTGTTGGTAAAGAAGAGGTGCGGGGGGGGGTATCGAGACAGGAGAGTTATTGCGTAAGTGTGTGTTGTCCGTATGTCTATCTTGTTATGCTTGTTGTCAGAGAGCGGTAGTCTTTCGAAAATGTATTTGTGTGTGTGTGTTGTACGTCATTATGTCGTCTGCGACGTGTCATTCTAGTCAGGACAGAGGCCTGTGTGTTATTTTTTAATAATTTAGTCGCAGTCTCGAAGATGTACGGTTGTATGTGTTCCAGTCCATGTTGTTCGTGTAATTGTCTTATGTTCGTGTATTTGTTTGCGTTTATCAGTAGTCTTAGTAGTTTATTCTGTGTTGTCTAGTATAGTAGGTCTTGTATGGTCTTGTATAGTAGGAGTCTGTTGTCGGTCAAAAGTATACTGCGTCTGTTTATCAGTGGATATAGTATATTTAAAGTTGCGTAGGTTTTGTTTATAGTATTTGTTATGTGTCGTTTAAAAAAGAATCTTTTGTCTAATGTAATGCCTAGGTACTTCACGTTGTCTTTTTCTGTTATCGTTTTGTCGTTAATTTTCAGTTTGGTAAATGTTTTTATTACTGTAATGGTCTCCGTCTTATTCTCGTTAAGTTCAATTTTCCATGTTATGTAATAGTCCGTCAGTTGGTCCATGTGGTAACGTACTTTTGTGTCGCCATCTGTGCGTAGAAAGAATATCCGTAAATAGTCGTATCGTCTGCGTAGAGAATTATTTTTGTATTAGGATATGTGGGTAAATGGGAAAAGAAGAGGTTAAACAGGATGGGAGAAAGGACCGTGCCTTGAGGCACGCCTGCTTGGACGTTTTTGAGCGACGGCACCGCCTCGTTAACCCTCACTCGGAATTTTCTATCAGAGATATAATTTTATACGTATACAAGAAAATCTAGGTACCACGATATTCTGGTTTCTTTGCAGAGTTGTATTTTATTGTCTGCTTTAAAATGGCCACATTATTTTCTCTATTTATAACCTATACGGCTGTATGTTATACCGCATATTCCATATTTTTATGGTTGACAAATTCTAAAGCTTTCAATAAATCCAAAAATATTCAAACCAATATTATTGCCTTTATGTATTGTTTGCAAAATGTTACTAAGAAAACTTTAAAAGCTGGATAATAAACCAATTGGATAATAATCTTTAATTGAATATTAAAAATCATACCTATACCTAAACAATTATAACTACGGCTACATAGTTACCAAAATTTAAAAAAACACAGTTATTTACATAACAATAACAATAACAGTATAATTTTTGCAAATATAGTAAAACTTTGAATTTCAGATAAATTCAAATTAACTTTACTAATGTTTCTATTTTTAATTTATACAGTTAACGTTGCTGTTTCTGAGCCCTGCTTGCATACAGAGTTGTTCCCCAACCGTCGCCATATTTGTTTGGATACTAAACTGGATGATGGTTTAAAATCCTACGATAACCAATCGGATGATCTTTGTGGAGATGAATTTTTTCTTGTCCAGTACCCACCAGATTCACATAAAGAAGTTTGTAAAAGCGTAAGTGAGCCAAATGTCTTAGAGAATTACGAATCACCAAAAAAAAGAACGTCATATAAGAGGTGTTTAAAGGAATATTACAATGATTATGAAGATTGCATAGAAGCTTATAAGTTGTATCCCAACAAAACACTCGACAAGGAGTGTACTCGAAATGAAATGAAGGACGACGATATTTTTAATGAAATACTTTTTACCTTTTAAGAGTCGGTCTACTCCTGATATTATGGATAGATCATTTGTTATGCTGACTTATGATCCTGGGCCTGATCTAAACAGGAGAAAATCTGCATTTGTATTTGGTTATCAGTGCATCGAAAGGTATGTATTAGTATTATAAAATTAGTAGAAACATTGGTTGTTTAATGGACACACAGTTTGTATTCAGATTGTAAAATACGATATTAACTATTCATTTGGCCTTTGTCGTAAATGTTTTTTTTTTTGCAAAAAAATATTTTTAGATAAGTAAAATTTACAAAAAGTAATTATTCTGTCTTATGATATAACAAAAAACACATTTGACTTTATTTTTTATCACTAATTTCTTGTAACTTAACGCTGCTGTAGTTTCGGCATTTAATGTGGCATTTTCGAACGATTCTAAAAATAACGATTAAAAAAAAACAATTACAGTATGTTTATACTGAAACTATTTGTGAATATTTGCTACGTTAAAGATGGGAAATTTTAAATTCCAATTTATGAGTGCAACTTAGGTTGACAAATTATTAGTGTCGGTGATATTTTATTATTACAATATTGAGGGTTATTTGCTGGGTAATTTTAATAAAAGCAGATGTATAGAGACGACAGGTAAATTAACAAATTCAGAAATTTGGATAAAACGGTTACAATACAATTTAAATATATCAAAAAGTGCAGTGTGACACAAATCCAAATCGTTCAGCAAGTAATTTCATTTCATTTAAAAATTCCAATGAATTTTAGTATATTTAATATTATGTTAAGATTGTTTAAATTTGGAAAACTGTGACCTGACTATAAAATATGATTTGAAAAAGTTGCATCTGTTTTTTGGTGTCTAAAGGACCGTCGGTGTTCTTTATATCTAATTTCGAACGACATATTGCAGTTTTTTTTGTTTATTCATTCTCTTCAGAATCGTTTGAAAATGACGCGTTAAGTGCCGTAACTACTGTAACGTTAAGTTACAATAAATTAGTGATAAAAAATCAATGTAAAATATGTTTTTTTTTGTTATATTATCATGGGTAATTATCACAAAGTAACGGTTTACACAAATCAATTCTTACTTAATTTTGTACGTCGCCAAATTTCTGTATTAATTAGCGATTAGAAACTACAAACAAGATATACACACTATACTAAAGAATAATTAAAAATAATCAGCATAATTTACAGAAACATCTTACAAATAAAACATGTTCGAGTATTAATATGGAAAATTTAGATAAAAATTTATGTAATAATATGAGGTATGTTGTTGGACCAGTAATACACGTGTTTTGGTCTGTGAAATTATAGCATCTTCCCAATGAAATATGCTTGTGAATAACTTAGTATATTATACTTATAATAAAAATTCTTTTAAATTTGGCTCAAAGAATTGTGCATCATTTCAAAGTAAGTTAGGTAGGTACAAGATTAAATAAAAAATAATCAATTTTTTATTTTTTTCACTATTTACCTTGATCTGATTTCTGGTATTTATAGTCATATTCAGTAATTTTCAGTATCCAGTGTATTGTTTATTTATTATTATTCTATTCTAATGAAGGAATAATCGTATAATGTTTTGCAGTAAACAATTAACTAAAAAAAACAGTTAAAGTAAAATCCCAGATTAAATTCCAGTCTCTCATCATAACCTGTTTTTATATAATTATCAGATTAATTCACAAAATTTGTTTATCAAGGTCTTCAAAATTTTCTCTGTTTATAGGCCAGTCAATTTAGAAGAATTTGTTCGACGGAACGGAACAAGTTGAAAACAACACAAATCGATGTGATGGTGACCCTCAGTTATGTTCAAAAATCTCCATTGATATCTTTGCCGATTACAATTTTTTTCTAGCACTTCGAAAAAAAGTAAGAATTAAAGATGTACATTTTACTTGGACGTGGCTATCAAAAAAGACGCCACCCAACAATTTTTAAAAATCACCAAAACATTTTTCAAAGCGCTAGTTATTGGTTAATTTTTTAAAAAAAAGTTTGCTTATCACCAAAACGTTGAAATAAATTCTTTTAGTATAATGTCACATAATTATACAACCTACGTACTACTGCCATGACACACCAGTTGCTTAAACATCACACTGGAACTTGACCCTTAATGCGTATGTCTATAAGGGCGGGTTGTATCGACATGGTTCAGTCAAAGTTCAACTGAACTTCGTTTAAAATCCTGTGTTACGATTGTTGTAACAATCGTAATCTTGGATTTTAAACGAAATTCAGTTGAACTTTGACTAAACCACATCGATGCAACTGGCCCTAAGGGAGACATTTTCGAGGGTTGGACACAGCGTGCAATTTTATTTTATTTCTCCTTGTAACCAATATTTAGGAACTTTCAGTTACCATTTGTCAAGCACAAAGCACGTGAAAATATATGCAGTTATAACTCATTACAGTAACATTTATTATTAATAGAATTAATTAATATAAAAATGGATGAGACATCATCCAATAGGAATAAAGTCAAAAATAATTAGCTGCTAACTTCATCATCCTCTAAACTTGTCTGTATCACGTATTATAACCTAACTTACATCACGGTCATCAGACCAATGATAACATACGGATCCATTGTTTGGTGGCCGAAAGGATCACAACGGACGGCCAAAGCGAAACTCTCTGGATTGTAAAGATTAGCATGCATGACCGTAACGGAAGCAATTAGCACCACACCGTCAGCTGCAATGAATTTACCCCTCTTCATATATACTTGGAGATAGAGGCCAGGTGGGCAATCTACAGACTGCAACAAGCGGCCATTAATATGCTGCAGACTAGTATCATGGAGCGGAATAGGTTGCTGGATGACATAGAGAATCACAGCACCCTGGGTGTGCCCTCGCATACTATGCCTACCATGACCAACTACGAGCTGACCTTCAACATCCTTTCACCAGAAAGAGATGAGTGGGATTGGAATAAAGCCGACATACTGAGGGCAGACAGTTGCTGTTTACAGACGGCTCCAAAACTCCCGAGGGGACAGGAGCCGGAGTACATAGCCACAGACCAAGGGTGAGGATATCTTCAAGCCTAGGTACTCATGCAACTGTTTTTCAGGTTGAGGTTCATGCCATTGAACTGTGTGTGAGAAGGCTGGAATATATGCATATTACACAGCACACCGCTAAAAATTTTAGCAAGATAGCCAAGCAGCTATAAAGGCTCTAAATCATTTGAGCAAAAACAATAAAGTGACTCTGGTCTGGATACCCGGCCACTGTGGTATGGAAGGTAACGAAATAGCCGACTCCTTGGCCAGAGAAGGAGCGGGATCACGAATCATCGGACCAGAACCGATAGTTGGCATATCTCTAAGTGCGCTAAGATGGTTATCTCAACTTGGGCTGAAAGGAAAACTCTCCAGTATTGGCAAGAGTTACCAGGATTAGTTCATTCGAAGGCATAAAATACCCTTTGAAATCAAGCGCTATGAAACTTTTAGAGTTAAACAGGGTAAACCTGAAAACTATAACGGGCCTACATACCGGGCACTGCCGACTAAACTACCATCTGCATAAACTCGGCCTAGCGGAAAACGCCGAGTGCCGTCTATGCCTGGAAGATGATGAGAAGGCAGACCACATTCTATGTACCTGTCCCGCTGTAGAGGATTCGATTCTCAATATTTGGCAAAGGGCAACTATTGCCAGAAGATCTGGACACATTCTCATCCAATAAAGTTATCAGTATTGTTAAGAGACTGAACTTATTGGGTGAAATATAACTAGGTGTGAGCCACAATATGCCTGGTGAAAGGCCGCAATGGAGGGTCCACAGGGACCCACTCACAAGAAACCTACCAACCTATAGGTTAGGTTTGTTGCGAGTGGGTCTCAGTAGACCCTCCACTGCGGCCATCAGCAGGCCTATAACCTAACTTTCATATATTTAAGTTCAAGTGTATTATCGATTAAAAAAAATATGTTGTGTTTATTTTGGAACTATGGGTTGATGATTTGCTCGAGGAGTGTTCATTAGATCCGGGATCCGAGGGGGCTTGAGAATATTGTCGTGGAACATTTTTAAAAATGCCGATTGCACTTCCCCTCGAGTACTGTAGAACGATAGATAAACGATTTTGATGGTGCTACAGTTCGATGCAATATTTGTGAGAGAATATTGTCATGTACCCCTCGGATCTGGGCTCTAGTGATCATACTAATAAAAGCGGATGTAAAATGTTTAATTTTCAAAGAATATCAGATTAAAAGAAGAAATTTTCTCCCTTCCGTACATGATTTTGCTTTCTTTTGCAGAAG
>JANEYF010001284.1:0-91982 GCA_029963845.1 Rhamnusium bicolor | reverse complement strand
ATATTCCAGCATTCTCACACACAGTTCAAGGGCCTGAAAAAGAGTTGCATGAGTACCTAGGCTTGAAGATATCCTCACCCTTGGTTTGTAGCTATGTACTCCGGCTCCGGTCCCCTCGCGAGTTTTGAAGTCGTCTGTAACCCAGCAATTGTCTGCCCTCAGTAGATCGGCTTTATTCTGATCCCACTCATCTCTTTCCGGATAAAGAATGTTGAAGGTCAGCTCATAGTTGGTCATGGTAGGCCACCACTATCCGAGGGCTTTCCCAGGATGCTGTGATCCTCTATGTCATCCAGCAACCTGTTCCGCTCCATGATACTAGTCTGCGACATATTAATGGCCACTTGTTGTAGTCTGTGGTTGCCCACCTGGCCTCTCTCTCCAAGTATTAGAAAGGGGGTAAATCCAGGAGGATTTTCATTGCAGCTGACGGTGTGGTGTTAATTGCTTCCGTTACGGTCATGCATACTAATCTCTGAAGTTCAGAGAGTTTGGCTTTAGCCGTCCGTTGTGATCCTTTCAGCTACCAAACAATGAATCCGTATGTTATCATTGGTCTGTGACCGTGATGTAGATCCAGTAAATTTGTTGGAGACCCATGCCCCAGGATTTGCCACAAATACGACGGCATGTCCATAGGATAGCTTTGCTTTGTGGATTACCTTTTACAGATGGGAGTTCCAATTAAGTGATCTGTCTAGAGTGATTCCTAAATATTTCACCTCTTTCGCAAATGGAATAGTTTCACCCATTAAGGAGGGAGGTCTTAAGTCCTTTAGCTTCCTTTTCCAGGTGAATGGTACTATTATTATTTTTTTAGGGTTTACAGACATCTGTTCCTGTCACACCAGTTACTAACTACATCCAGTGTCTCTTGAAGGGTATTCGATATTACTCCTTCAGAGTTTCCTCTGACTAGAATGAATAGATCATCTGCATATGCTAGAAACTCAACCTCCCACAGTGTGAGAATAGCCAGTAGGTCGTCCTGAAGAAGTGACCACAAAGGGGGGAGAGAACCCCACCCTGGGGATATCCTCTTGTGGCACTAAACCTAACTGTTTCTCCCCTGTAGAGAAGTTGTTATGGTCCTGTTTGATAGCATAGCACCGAATTCAGTCGCCTATAGTAGGCTCAATTCCTCTGGCAGCCACTGCTGCATATAAAGAATCAGGCAGTGCATTATTAAAATGCTCCTCAATGTTGAGACAGGCTCCCACCGCAATTTCTTTCATTTGAAGGGATTGGGAGATCTTCTCGACGGTTGTTGAGTGCTATTTCTGTTGATTTTCCTGTCTGATAGGCGTACTGATGGGTAATCAGTAATCCCATGTTCCCCTAATATATCCGTCCAACCTTTCTCCGGACATTTCAACAGAAAAGAGGTCAGGCTAATTGGTCCTAAGCGATTTAGGGCTTGGTTTTTTCCTAACCATTTTTGGTATATATACTACCTTAATCGCCGACCAACTGGATGGGATATAGTTCCTACCAGGGATTACCTTTTGAATAATTTAATAAGGAATGGGAGCAATATCTTAAATACCTTTTAGATTAATTCACTTTTTATCAGTGCTTTATAGTGGCCAGCTCATAAAATAGTGATTTATACCAGATTTATTATATGCCTAGTGCACTTAAAGATAGTTTTATCTTAAAGAAAGTTTTGAAGGAGTCTTCAAGAAGCTATATCAAAACGATATTATCTTTTTATCTTTATTGGCTTATGACTAACTTATCAAGGTATTTGTCAAGCTCTCAATAAAATTATATAGCTGTTTAGTTTAAGTTAGGAGTATTGAGTGTTATAGAGAATTTAGGACTTGTTGTGGCTTTATAATTGCTTTATGAAATTATCTTGGGATAGTTGTTAATACCCGGTTATATATCTTAAATTCTTTGAGATCACTAAGTTCCGGATCGAACCTTCATAAAGCCAACTACTTATTAGAGTTTTAATGAAGCAGATAAAAATCTATATTAAATCAATATTAAGCATAAAACGGTTTGGTTCCCTTTTTCTAGAATGTAATGTTTTAAAATATTAGTATAACGGGCTATAAGTTATAAGATTGCAACTTTCATCTTAAAAAGTCAAATTCATAAATAATGTCATTCGGTTCAATTGTCAGTGGTACTCAAACAATACGTGATACAGTTTTCGAAATTCCACCCAGGTCAAGTGTTCGCTGTTGTACAGCTCGAACAGGAAACAAGGGTCACCATTTATTTTTTCGTGGGTGGAATGATTCCACAATTAGTAAAATTGATGACGTACATCTCGAGTTGAGTATCGAGTTAAATGTTCCATTCGATTGATTCATGATTGTTTTAACATGAATATTTTCAAATAAACAGTTATTCAGAATTCACAGTTAGCATACGTGTTGCCACTTCGGTTACTCTAAGTTAAAGAAAACGTAAAATGTAGAGTTTATTTAAGTTTTTCGCCAAGTATATGTTCTTTTTTTAGAACTTTTAGGTCTTATCCAGTTTACGTAAATAGACTTTCTAAATCACGGATGCATGCAAAATTTTACCTGCTCAAAACCTTTTCCAGTTAAAAAAACACGAAGTAAATGGTTGAATGAATTTCAAAATAAAAGCACAAATATATTCATTTACTGTTTGAGATTCACTGTTCACCAATCTTACGTTGCGATCATCCAACCAAGTAGTTGTAAATAAGTCACTTATATGTATACATCTATGCACAACTGATCTGCTGACAATTGAATCGAATTAAACTATTCATGATTTTCATTCTTTGAAGAAAGTTGCAGTCTTATACCGTCCCGACTATAGCAAAACTAGCGTACTGGATAAAAAACGAGGGAGGCGCGCAGAGCAGACGTGTGTAGTGTCGTGAAAAAACGTAATTTTTAGGTTATGTTATCTGAGCATCATAAATCCTATAGAATTTAAAGTGGTTTTGTTATGTGCTCAAAGAGTTTAAAACGAATTTTAAGATAAGCGTACAAGTTTCGAACAATATGATAAGGCCAATGAGTCTTGAAATATACTTTACCAAGAACAAATCGACAAACCTAAAGAGCAATTGGTTATTTAATAGGCATTTTAAAATAATACATGTCTGAAGTAGAATTGTTCAAAACTAATAGGATTTATACGAACTGGCACCATTATTTCAAAGAGATGTATAACAATCAGCCATATTGAAAATTTTCCGGATCGAAAAAAAATGTAATTTGTATCTAACAGAAATGTTTCCTAAAACAATGTTTACAAACAAACATATTATGGACGGATGCCACCAGTTTATTTATTTTTAAGTCGTCGAAAAAAGTTACATATGTTTTAAAATTTGTGTTATTAGGGATCGCACGAATTTTTAAGAACTATCTAAACTATGTTTTGCAGTAAACTTAGCGTCGTTGAAAATTTTAGCCCACTATGAGGAGTCCCAATACTTCATTATAAGCACATGCTGAATCGTTCACAGTTGTTGCCATATGTTCATTTTATAACTAAGCATGAGGCCCATATACAACATCGTGTGTGAATCAAGTGAACATAGCACTTGATTTATTTGCATTAATGTTGACTTCATTAAATACAAAATGTCCGCTTAAAGCATTTGTGTGTGCCTTTTAAGTTTTAATATGATACTTATTCTAAACCAAGTATAGTTTTATAATACTCTTCAGATACTCTATGAGATAAGATTTGGATAATTCGTTAAAACTTAAAAGTTTTAATAATAGTATTAAAAGGAGGCATGTAGCCCTTCCCTAAATGGGCCTCTGTACTAGCGGTTTTAAATAAGTTTTATGGAGATCTTTCAGACTATTAACGTTTTTAATTGTAAGTAGTCTTAGAAATAAACTTTGAGGATATCTTATAGAGCATTTTAAAATTAAAATTGTTAATTGGGAATTAAATTCGCCCCACATATTTCCAAATATAAGTATGTCCCAAGGCAACTGCTGTAGACTAGATATTGTCACTATATGTGACGTAATCACATACCAAGCTAAAAAAAAAAACAAACTGCCTGAATTTGTGGTCAACTGCATTTATATATGCAATCGTGCCACTATAGGGTGTATTTTATTGTACGGCAATGCCCAGCTCTAGTATAATGCAGTATAATTAAGAACAGACATGTAGGATTTGTTTACATTCCTTAATTGTCACAAAATTGTTCAAAGTGCCGTGTTTTCTGCTCTCGGAAAAAACAATTAGGCCGACACTGGTAGATAGTGCTGCTCTTCTGTTGATCAAACGTGCAGCCAAACTCTGGTGGTTTTTTGTGTTATCCACGGATTAAGTAAGCAAATATTATCTTATCTATGTACCCTACTATATTTAATATCGATGGTAACCAAACAATTGAATAAAGGAAATTAATATAAAATATACATATATTAGATTAACTAATGTAGATAATGTAATGTTTTAATCATTTTATATAAAGAAAATAGATAGGCTAGGTGACAGACCAGTTCGTCCAGTTTTAACACTAGAAAAAATTGCATTAAATAGTAAAAATTATTGTGTTTTAAAGCAAATAAAATAATATTGATAAGTTATTAAAAAGTTACTATAACCTCTTGGAGATTATCATGTATATTGCTGAAGAACAGCAAATTACCGCTGATGGGGTATAACATAACGTGTGTCCATCTCAGCAGTAGTTTATAAGCCACGCCATCTAGGAATACTTTGCTGCATTTAATAAGAAATAAGATACTCAAATCAGAGAAGAAATAGCCCGTATATGGATAACCTTTAGAAAACTATACGAGATTACTTATGGCCATTTATCCATAAGATTTATGTACTTGAGGCTAGATGGAAAATAGTATTCTGTCGGGACATCCATAGTTTAGTCGTTATGAACATCCATATGATTTCTATATTTAGCCATCCATAGGACAATAACCCCTGGCGGGATATCGATAATTGATCAGTTATGGATCTATATGACTTCCATCATATAGATTAGTACAGGATAGTAATATCCTGTCAGGATTACCATCATGACCCATGATTATAGTTTATAGAATAATCCAAAATCAGAATTAACGGGACTATAATGGAATATCCTGAGAATACTTACTGCAATACTAAAATATGTATATCATGTTTTTTATATGCACTTGAGTTATTGTTATTATCAAATGCTTGTATTGTTACTTTATTTGATTTATTAATAATAATGAAAATACCAATTGGCAATTTTTTTAATAACATTTAAAAGGCGTTTTTTTCTATAAAAAACCACAAGTGTAAAATGACCATTTCTTAACTCGTGAAAGTTCCAAGTAGTTTTATCAGTTAGTTCTAGAAAAAATCTAGTTCGCAAATACCGTTATATCGAAAATGATGATAACACCTATTTTCATAACATTTTGACACACTATATTAAATACTATCTATGGAGAAATGGTCTAGTTCGGTTGCCCATCTTTCTTTTGTAGGCGGTAAACGCATAATAGGTAGAAATTAGAAATCATCTGATTTCAATCATTTTCTCTAAAACTGTGTAATTATTTTCATTATAATCCATATTTTTCAAATATTTACTATGTTCAACATACTATAAGTTAATCATATATAAATAGTTCTAGTCTAGTACACCATTTAACAATACATTTTTGTATATATTTTCTGTTGTTTTTTTATAGTAATTCAGTTTGTATGTAGATATTAATCAACTTTCGTCAAATAAATTGGTAGAGTATATTAATAGTTACTTTTCTTTTATAGTTGTGAATTACATGAATGCAAAAAAACTTCGTTAATAGTGTTTTAATGTTTTTTGCTAAGTGCTTTCATACATGTTTTTATTCTAATCTATTTGTAATTATATTTTTTTGTACTCATTCTGTACAGAAACCGTTAATGATAGTACTGAAACAATTCTGAATTGCATTTATTGTGTTTCATATAATCTTCGATAAGAATATTTGACTGAAATAACTTTATATATACATTAATCTAAATTTTGAACTTATTTACAAGGTGTCAACGGTTGAATTTCGGAATTAGAAAAAAAATTGAGTAATGGAAAGTGATTATTTGTTAAGCTGTTTAAGCATTAAAATAAATACTAAAATATTAATTTATATTACTATTTTAATATTTATTTATGGGTTTTCAAGAAGCCAAATTCATTCAGTGAAACTATTGACGCATTGTAAATAAGTCAAAATTTGAATCGACATGAAAAGGCTTTAAGAAAAGAATAACCTTTTATAAAATTACACTTCTTTTAAGAGAAGCAGCATATTTATAAAGACAGACTTTTTTTTTTATAAATCAATAAATAAAAAACTTTTCCTATTCAAAACCCCATTTACATATATATATATATATATATATATATATATATATATATATATATATATATATATATATATATATATATATATATATATATATATATATATATATATATATATATATATATATATATATATATATATATATATATATATATATATATTTTTATATATATTTTATGTGATGTTTTATTTTGTTTTTAATAAAAATGTTGTTGTTTGTTATTTTTATTTTGAGACTCTTTATTATTTTTACCTCTCCTCTCAGGGTTCGGGCAGGTTCCTGGCGATCAAACTGAAAATATAATGTTACAGCCCAATTTCAAATAAAACACACCTTCACAGATTGCAAACAAAAGAATTTATTTTCAAAATTTCCGATATGGTTTAGAAAACGTAAATGTCTTAAAATTAAAATGAAATGGCCTTTATTTATGATCAGATCTGTTATTATTATAGCTGCTATTAAGTCGTCGAGTACCTAGGATTTATTGTGGTTGTACTTACGGCGATTTCTAGTACTTCACGTTATCGCAATCTCTGTCGAATTACGCTTCTGCTTATTGTTGCTCAGTGCTTTTCGATCCTTCCTCCGTGGCAAATTTCAGGTTCATCAAACTTCAGTAACAATGGCTGCACGGTTCACTGGATTTGTACTTTCGTAGCACGACACTATATTTATTTAATAATCAGCAAACTTTTATTTACGGTACGTATTTACCTTTACTAATTTACTCAAAGCACATTTACTATTCTATACAAAACTTCTTGGTTATTGCAACTAGAAATTTCTCTTCTATTCCACTAAGAATTATTTTATGATATTCATAAAATTTAATTTTTGTTGTTTTAGGTTTAGAAACCCTGTTTTAATAATTTGGAGCTTGAGTATGGACTTCCTTTGAAAATATAAATTTACAATTTTTAGGTTAGGAAAACTTCTTATAAAATTTCAATGCTCTTGCTTTCAGCTTTCTATCCATACTAAATTTTAAATATGGGCTTTTTATTGGCCTAATCTGACGTTTCTCCAAAAAATCATGACACTTGATTTTTGAAATTTTAAATATGAAAATTTAATTTTCTTTTTATTTCATTATTATACCTTATGGCTCTAATTTTATTATTGAATAAAGATATAGAGATGATTAGCTTTATTTTGATATGCCATACTATGACCTTTTGTGAATATTTAGAAAAATTACAATTGCAACAATTTTTAACAAATTCTCTTATATAACTAATTACAATCATCTAAACCACATACCAGAGATTACTTTAATACCTAATGAACAAATCAACACCATAATTGCATGTCTAAATACATTTAAAACATTATTTTACTTTGCCTTTCGTTTTAGGACTTCGTTAAACCTCATTGGCTGGAAACTTTTCAAATACAACAAATTACTTAAAACTAACTGACTGGAAACAATAAATAGATGCTATTCTTCTGACATAGCTATAAAAAGTTCAACAAATGGTTTTTATTTTAGAAAAAACTTCATATTTGTCAAAGTTATGTACCTCCTTGGACATAATTTACACATACACCTTTTAAATGTCTTTACATTTTGATGCTATATCGTTGTACTAGCTCACAAGGTGAGTCTCTTTCACTTTTGTAAAGTTTTAAAGTTAGACGATGCACTTACTTCGTAGAAATGATTGAAAACTCAGATATCGTAGAGTTTACGCTACCCAAATTATGAAAATAGTTTATAGCACTTTTTTTCCAGTGTTCATGATTGCTATCATACTTGTAGCTATTCTATGACTAACTTTATTATATTTGTCTTTAACAAAGTTCATAATTTTAATTAATAACAATAAATTTTTATTTTTGTTTTCCAGGTTATCCAAAGGTTTTGGTACCTAAAATCCATAATGTTCTGGCTCTGGTTGCCATGCTATACACAATAGTCCTTCTGACGCTTATTCTATATAGAAACAATGTTTTGTACCATAACATAATAACATACAGTTCATTTACCACACGGTAGGTGTTTATATCAAGCGTTTAACAACATTTATTACAAATTTTACCTATTTGATATGCATAAAGTTAACGTAAGTGTCTCTCATTGAAACTGGGCTCTCATACCGCTCAAAATTATCATTTTAATTTAAATTATAGAGTCTTTCTTTGCTTTAGTATTGGCAAAATATCCCTATTACTTTCTTTTTATTATTATAAACATAATTTTATTCTTATGTACTCTGTATATTATACAGGGTGTGGTTTGGTCATCGTATTACCCCCACTTAACTAATATAAAATTTTGAATTCATGAAAAATTTTTGTTAGTTACAAAATTGCGGTGACTGAACCACAATCATATTTATTCTATTTAATCCACATTAGATTCTGTTCTAAAAGGATATAACAGTTCAACATGAAACTTCCCTCTTATAATATCGTTCTCGCAGTTTTTCAATTCATAAGTATTTTCATTCAAAACAGTTTTAATTACATAGGGACCCTCATATGGTGTTTGTAATTTTGCCCATATATTATTCTTATAATCAGATACTTTCAAACGTTTGACAATTTCTTTATCTCCTACTTTAAATTTTACCCTCTTTTTTAATCTTGTAGCTTAAATATTTTAATGTTCTAAAAATTTTATTTAATTTTTTCTGTTTTAGGGTATATACGAAAATCATCGATATAATGAATACAAAACTATCGTACTTGTCTACAATATCCGATTGTAAACCAAATGGTACAACTTTAAATTGGAGAATGTGTCCATCAATGGAATTTAAATTTCTTGCCTCTAAACATAAACGTATCGTTTCGTCTTTCTTTTTGACAACGACTATAGGATTAATGTAATTAGTTTTAGCTGATTCTATTATGTTAGCATTTATCATATTAGTTAGTTCTTTTTGTACCTTTTCTTTATATTTAAATGGAATAGGATAAGTTTTACTTTTAAAAGGTTTGCTTTCATCTACTTCTAGTTTATGCATATAGCCATTTGCTACTCTTGGCTCAAAATTAATTAATGAAATATGTTTTTGTAACAGATTTTGTACTATTTTATCATACTGGGCTTGACAATTTAATATTATTTCTTTGGGCTTATTAAAACTTGTATTTAAGACATACGTGTTTATTACCACTGTATGCTTACCGCAATTCACATTCACACTATTGGCTTTTTCGCCATTTAATTCATCATTTTTATCATCATCATTGGCGCGTTTGCCATTTACCTCATTATTAATTACCGCAATATTATTTTCAGCTCGTTTGCTGCTCACATTATTCATATTAAATATGGGTATTTTTTCACCCTCAACCATTAATATTTTATCACCCAAGTCTATTTTTGCCCTTAACTCTGTTAAAATGTCTTCACCTAGTATTACATCATAATTCATATCTGAAATAATCACAAAATCATTTTTAAATGTTTGATTTTTAATCTCAAAAGTAGTATTTAATATTTTATTACATTCCGCAAACTTTTTGCCATTAGCATTAACCAATTTAATCTTAGATATCCTTATACATTTATTATTTTTATTCAATTGTGTATTATAAACCTTTTCATCCAATAAACTTATTTCAGAACCCGTATCAATTAGTGCATTTAATTTAATATTATTTATTTTAATTTGAATTACAGGTAATTGACTAACTTTTACATTTTGTGAAATTAGACCATTCTCGTTTCCTATAAACTCACGCATATGTTCGTACCTAGTATCTATGTTTAAAATTTCCTTAACTAAAAATCCTGATTTCCCGTCCTAGTATGTATTTGTGCAGTCGTTTCAATCTTATCAAAATTAGCTTGCGAATATTCATTTTCCCGTTTATCCTTCTTTATATTTGTGTTTGCCAATTGAGCATATGTTCGTTCATCTGTCCGCCTATTTTCATAGGAATTTCTCCTATCCCCCCATCTAACTTGCTTTCTTTCATTTCTTTGATTTGCTTCATTTGTCCCTGACCTATAATTTTCCTGTCTTTTAAACTCATTACCCCCACTATAGCTTCGCATGTCCCTATTCTCATTATCTGTTTTATAATATTTATCTTTGTCCCTTTTCTCATAAAAATCCCTGTTATTTTTACCTCTATTTTGATAGAACTCATTTCCATTATTATAATTATTTCTATTGTTAGAAAAATTATTTCTACATTGATAGTTGTAATTTTGCCCCGATTGATTATTATTTGTATAAAAATTTTGCCTATGATCATCTATTTCACGTAGATATTCTATTAGTTCATCTAAATTTCCTATTCTTTGCGTAATTATAACATTGTATATGTCACTAGTAAAATGTCTTGCTAAATAACGTACCATTTCCCCTTCTGAAAATTTAGGTTCTAAATGCCTAACATTATAAATTTTTCTCATAACATATTGCTCCCTACTTATACCACCTTTTTCATTATATTTACCGTTGAACAAATTTTGTCTTACCTTTTGCTGAGTGTACTCACTCCAATATTGTTTTAACAGTAAAACTTCAAACTCATCGATTGTTTGAAACTTACTTTCGACCAATTGGAACCAATAATCCGCCTCACCTTTAATCATGTTTTGTATGTGCATTTTTAAATCAGCTTTGGGATGTAATGTACCCATGTGCTGTCTTAACCTGGTCATAAAAACTTTAGGATGTATCCTATTGTCCCCGTAAAAATAAATTTCCGTTTTACCGGTTGCATATACCTGTCCTTGTCCTTGTGGAATCACCCTTGTATTCTCTTCTAATAGCCACGTATTCTCTAACATCTTTCTATCCAGTTCTTTTAATTTCGTGTCATATATTTCCCCATGCTTTTTCAAAGTTTTCCCCATTTCACACATTCCTCCATCAACTATTTCCTCAACATTACTCCTAATTTTTGCTCTCAACTCTTCTGTACTTTCCAAGATTTTAGTGTCTATTTCTTCCCCAGTAATTTTTCTCATGTTTTCCCATTTGTATTCTAACTCTTCCATTTTCTTTTTCAACTCGTGGTTGTTTTCTTCTATCTTCTTAAATTTTTCTTCCATTGTCTTCCCCAAATTCTCTTCCAACTTGATCATGTTCATGTTAATATTTCCTATGTTTTCTTCCATATGTGTGTTGTTCTGGGCCATTTGTGTGTTTATTCCCACTACCATTTCCATTAGTCTCTGGAGCATTGAGTCATTTTCTGCCCTGTCGCCACTTTGTTGGCTTGTACCAGCAACTTGATTTGTGTCCTCCATTTCTTTACCAGATCTTAATTTCATAAATAAAACAAATACCTGTGATTGTCGCTGTTTGGGAAATAATAAAAAATGGACACAAAATACAGAATTATAGAATTATGTTTCGAAATTGTGCTGTTATTTAAAATTTTAAAATTTTGCCAGATACTAAATACAAATACTGTTTTCGGCGTTTCGCCAATCGCCCCACGTTGCTGCGACAATTTTTTATATATATTTTATGTGATGTTTTTTTTGTTTTTAATAAAAATGTTGTTGTTTGTTATTTTTATTTTGAGACTCTTTATTATTTTTACCTCTCCTCTCAGGGTTCGGGCAGGTTCCTGGCGATCAAACTGAAAATATAATGTTACAGCCCAATTTCAAATAAAACACACCTTCACAGATTGCAAACAAAAGAATTTATTTTCAAAATTTCCGATATGGTTTAGAAAACGTAAATGTCTTAAAATTAAAATGAAATGGCCTTTATTTATGATCAGATCTGTTATTATTATAGCTGCTATTAAGTCGTCGAGTACCTAGGATTTATTGTGGTTGTACTTACGGCGATTTCTTGTACTTCACGTTATCGCAATCTCTGTCGAATTACGCTTCTGCTTATTGTTGCTCAGTGCTTTTCGATCCTTCCTCCGTGGCAAATTTCAGGTTCATCAAACTTCAGTAACAATGGCTGCACGGTTCACTGGATTTGTACTTTCGTAGCACGACACTATATTTATTTAATAATCAGCAAACTTTTATTTACGGTACGTATTTACCTTTACTAATTTACTCAAAGCACATTTACTATTCTATACAAAACTTCTTGGTTATTGCAACTAGAAATTTCTCTTCTATTCCACTAAGAATTATTTTATGATATTCATAAAATTTAATTTTTGTTGTTTTAGGTTTAGAAACCCTGTTTTAATAATTTGGAGCTTGAGTATGGACTTCCTTTGAAAATATAAATTTACAATTTTTAGGTTAGGAAAACTTCTTATAAAATTTCAATGCTCTTGCTTTCAGCTTTCTATCCATACTAAATTTTAAATATGGGCTTTTTATTGGCCTAATCTGACGTTTCTCCAAAAATCATGACACTTGATTTTTTGAAATTTTAAATATGAAAATTTAATTTTCTTTTTATTTCATTATTATACCTTATGGCTCTAATTTTATTATTGAATAAAGATATAGAGATGATTAGCTTTATTTTGATATGCCATACTATGACCTTTTGTGAATATTTAGAAAAATTACAATTGCAACAATTTTTAACAAATTCTCTTATATAACTAATTACAATCATCTAAACCACATACCAGAGATTACTTTAATACCTAATGAACAAATCAACACCATAATTGCATGTCTAAATACATTTAAAACATTATTTTACTTTGCCTTTCGTTTTAGGACTTCGTTAAACCTCATTGGCTGGAAACTTTTTAAATACAACAAATTACTTAAAACTAACTGACTGGAAACAATAAATAGATGCTATTCTTCTGACATAGCTATAAAAAGTTCAACAAATGGTTTTTATTTTAGAAAAAACTTCATATTTGTCAAAGTTATGTACCTCCTTGGACATAATTTACACATACACCTTTTAAATGTCTTTACATTTTGATGCTATATCGTTGTACTAGCTCACAAGGTGAGTCTCTTTCACTTTTGTAAAGTTTTAAAGTTAGACGATGCACTTACTTCGTAGAAATGATTGAAAACTCAGATATCGTAGAGTTTACGCTACCCAAATTATGAAAATAGTTTATAGCACTTTTTTTCCAGTGTTCATGATTGCTATCATACTTGTAGCTATTCTATGACTAACTTTATTATATTTGTCTTTAACAAAGTTCATAATTTTAATTAATAACAATAAATTTTTATTTTTGTTTTCCAGGTTATCCAAAGGTTTTGTTACCTAAAATCCATAATGTTCTGGCTCTGGTTGCCATGCTATACACAATAGTCCTTGTGACGCTTATTCTATATAGAAACAATGTTTTGTACCATAACATAATAACATACAGTTCATTTACCACACGGTAGGTGTTTATATCAAGCGTTTAACAACATTTATTACAAATTTTACCTATTTGATATGCATAAAGTTAACGTAAGTGTCTCTCATTGAAACTGGGCTCTCATACCGCTCAAAATTATCATTTTAATTTAAATTATAGAGTCTTTCTTTGCTTTAGTATTGGCAAAATATCCCTATTACTTTCTTTTTATTATTATAAACATAATTTTATTCTTATGTACTCTGTATATTATACAGGGTGTGGTTTGGTCATCGTATTATATATATATATATATATATATATATATATATATATATATATATATATATATATATATATCTTTAGAGCAAAACATTTGAAATAAGTTTGTGTCACATCGAGATAAATTATAACGATAAATTATGCAAATAAATAAATAAATAAATATTGTCTATATTAATGGGACTCAAGATATTCTTTAAGGCATAACTATCAAGCTAAATGAAGAAGTTTTGCAGAAAAAAAATTACAATTGAAATTTGTGAAAAAAAAGTTGAAAAAATTGCGTGTCTCACCAGGTTATTTTTTAAATGATTTGTAAAATATTTGCAGAAACAGTTTTTTTTCAGAATCAGATGAAAAATATAACGACAGATTTCAAATTTCATAAAAAAATATAGATTTTTTACAAAGTTGCACATTTTTGAAATTTGCACAGTGAAAAATTAATCTAAAATAAAATTTCAAAACGGTGTAATTTTATAAAATATCAATATTCTTTTATGAAATTTGAAATCTCTAGGTATACTTTTCATCTGATTCTGAAAAAAAAAAATGATTCACAAATATTTTACCAGCCGCCACTGACACAATGTAAGATAAATTATGTCCTATAATATATGTGAGCATATTTACGCGGTGACACATCACCTAGAAGCAACCCTGAAATTGAGGTCATTTATCGCTACCTCCCGATAACTAGGAAGAAGATTTTGAGGATATTAATTAATTATGAGAATGACAAATCTGACGATGTTAGAATCAGTCTGTTGATGCAGATATTTCACTAAAACAAACATTTTTATTTTTAGTAGTAAAATTTTTATATTTAAAATAAAGTTTTCACTTAATATAAACTTTTTTATTTATTCTGGTTAATATAATCTTAATCTTAGACTAACATATAAACAAAACGAAAACTAACAAGCATCATTTTAGGTGTTAACTGCGGGAAGCAGATATTGCCGTAAGCGGTTTCCGCAACCGTCTTGACGACCCGTATAGCAAAATCGAGTGGAATGGTTAAAATTGTGCTTCTGAAAAGCATCTATTTTTCACCGTATTGTATACTTATGTACTATACGATATGTACGGACCTGGAATGTACGATTTATTCGCGATCTTTACTTATTATCAAAATACTTCTCTATCCTTAAATCATCAGAACCAAAATGTTATTACTATTAGTTTTTATAAGACCTTTTATTTGCCACATTTGCACTTAAATTCTCCATATATGCTAGGTGTTGTAATTTCAGTGTCACTGTCACTGGGTGTACATAAAAGCCCATTTTCTTCTACAAATGTTGCTGAGTACCCACCATTTTTTTTCTTTGTTTCAAATAGGTATATTTATTACATCCTTAAAATAGGGTTATATTGATTTTTTTACTTTTATTTTATTCGTACAGTTTGAGCATATTTTCATTTTGGTATTTTATGTTTAACAATGAGCGCGAGAAAAAACTCTACAATGCTGATAATTATAATTATAAAATAAGGATAGATGCTGATCACGTCCTCCGTTAATTGGGAACTGTGTGGGGTCGTACTCATATCCTACCCACGTAATTTGATTTCTTGACTGTTTCCATCCTTAATTTATACTTATAATTATTAGCATTGCATTGTTTTCCTCGCAGTCATTGTTAAATGTAAAACATCAAAATTGAATTTTGCTCAGTCTATATAATACTATATTTATTCCAACATTTTCTAAGATTTATTACAATGAAAGTCACGGTAACTTTCATTTTACATTTTATATTCTTTCTAATAATAATTATAATATTTTTATAAAACTATTGTTAAATGTACCCTTTAAAAATACATATAAATATACATTTCACAGAACGGTCTTAACAGAATAACAGTATCCTCTATTAATTTAATAACTTGTTGAACATAATTGACTTTAATTGACTATATGTAGATAGAGAGGTCTCAACGCAAACGCAGTTTCATGGCTAATGTCCCTAGTTGAGATGCAAATCATGTCGACTATCAATGCCGTGGTTTACGGCTGCCTGCTGTCTTCTGATTCAGACCACAACCTCTTTGATAATATCAGACCACCGTTTGCCAACACTCTACTCTAACAGTAGTTATCTCCTCAGATCAGCAGACCATTGAATGATCGATTTGGGTTTAGAAAATCCACAACTTTAGTTTTAAATTGCCGAGAGCAAACGTATTTTATTTCGTTCTTAAATATATTTGTAGATTTTAGTAACTTTATTCTAAAAACAGCATGTCATTTTGATTGGTAAAAATTTCATTAAATATGCATACAAATGAGTATATACGTTGTAATACTTAATTTTTTTTATATATACTCATACTACTAGATCCAGTGGAATTAATGCCTTCTACATATTATTCTTTAAAATTTTCATTCATTTAATTCTTACAATACTTCTAAACTAAAGATTCTGAATAAGAAATACAAACTTGTTATGCGCCTATGTTTTTACTACAATGAGGTTTATTGTTTATTCTTGCACACAACATTGAAAACTTTTCCAAACTAAAATCAATTCAAGACGGGCTTTGATTAAATTTTCTTGAGTTTTTTGATGGGATTATTTGGAGTATGCTTAACATAATATGCAAATGGATTATATGGCATTTTATTTATAAATACTCATTAGTTATATCTTGCCCTCGTATGTCAGAGGAGAATTTACAATGGAAGAAATTTTCCCAAAAAACTTTCCCATGATGATACAGGTCTGTTCATTCCCAGATTTTCATTGACGCATTCTATTAGCTTACTTGATGATTTAAAAGTTATTGCAATCAAACAATTTTGTTTTTAAAAGCTCAAATTTGCATTTAAAAATTTAATATTCGCATTTAAAATTCAACATGAGTAATTAATTGACGAACATGAATTTGTAGACCACAGGTCTAACTTAGATATGACTAATATATCCCATCAAAAATTATTTTTGATTTCTCTTACTATAAAAACATACCAATATAAGTTTTTAAGCTGCTATGCAGTGGATACACATATATGTTTATTAATTTTTGAATATATTATACTGAGACGGAAATTCATTGGGTTCTAAACTGCTGTGCTTACAGATGTCATAAAAAATTCTCTGTTTTGGATTTTCATCATTAATTGGCTATTGAGCCCTGAAGAAGTTTAAGTAAGTTAAACGGAACGTAGGCAAAGTAGCGTTTTATTTTAACCTGTAGTCCTGTTTCCAACAACTTTTCATCTGGATAATATGAACTGATTGAAATACTCATCATTGTATTAGTTATGTTTATTTTGAAAGGATCCTTCAAAGGCGAGAGCTATGTTAATGCATTATGCCTAAAATGTTTGTTGTAAATAGTTATCTTGTTTAATGTACAGATTGCACATACATTTTTATATAAGGCCCATTTTATTTTCAGTTAGTATTCATCAATGTATACATTCAGTAAATATATTGTGGTAATTATTATTGTATTGATTTTTTTATATAGAAATTAATTATTTTTATTTATTTTTGAAAATTGGAATTTAAATTTTATTTTGAAAATTTTATGTTTAATTTTTGAATGTCGTCCTACCATACATAATAACAAAATTTTGTACTTACTTTGTCTTCTACTCTCTGTTTTCGACGTTTTTAATTATGTACAGGTTGATCCAGTTAACATTCCCACAGCTCGGAAACCAAAAAATATACTTTTGTTATGTAAACGGTAATAGATTTCTATTGTTAATGCCTTCTTCAGGAAGTACAATTTACTATTATAATATCATCAGAGATGGCGCTGCAGTTTAAAAAATATTTTTCAATCAATGATGCCTTGAAAGATATGCTAATCGATCAATAACTAAATTTTTAGCAAAATTTTCCTTATTCGAAAAAGTCAGATCTGCAGTAGTTTTTGAGATATTTTAATTTTATTGCCTAACTTTTTAGTGTTGTATTTTTTTAAATTGCTATAACTTTTTTTCAATATTGATTTTCGGATGTAGATTCTTGGTAACTTTTTTGCCTGTTATAAGAAAAATATTTACTAGTCGTCATTTTTTTTTAATATCACCGATTTTACCGGAAATTACTTTAATTTGAGAAATTTGAATTAAATGATTTGAAAACTTCTTGGTAGGCACTTTCTATCACTTGGATGTATTAATTACAATTTTAATTTTACTTTCCACATTACTTACAAAATAAAAATTGAAAAAATTGAGCCTCGTCCGAGATTCGATCTCTGAACTCGGACAGAAAACGGGATTACTAACTACTGAAGTTCTGACTTTTTACTCTCTTTTGCTACGGAAAAATTATTTTTGTTTATTTGTTAACTGTCAGAAGTTTAATTTTCGTTTGTGTGTGTCATTTTAAGAATACGTTTATAACATTTGTCCAAAATATCCAATACCAATGTTGACAAATTAATATTATTAATTTATCGAAAAAGTAATAAAAATTCAACACCAGCCAAATATATGGATCAATTACAATTTCCAAACAGACCACAACCTAATCGTAAGACTTTTCCAATTTGTTTAACAATTTGATAGAATATGGTAGTTTTAAAAACTAAAACGTGAAAGAATACGAGCAGCAAGAACCCAGGAGAATACGGCTCTAGTTTTATAAACCGTTAAAAATGATCCCCACTCATCATTGCGACAATAAGTGCCTCGTATAATCTTAAAAGAAAATAAGTTCCTTCCATATAAACCACACTTATTACATTATTTATTGCATGAGGACTATGACCGTCGCTTAAATTTCTTGCTGAGTTTTCTGTTCTTTATGAAGGAAATTATAATTTCCTCAAAAATATACTTGGAAATGACGAAAATAAATTTCACAGTAACGGCACAATTATAAAACATAACTGTAGATATTGGTCGGAAAACAACCCAAGATGGATGATTTGAACAAGGAACCAAACATGTTCAGCGTAAATGTATGGTGTGGTTTTTTAAATCGTTTCTATACCATGAAAATTTAACCGATGTGCGTTATTTAAGATTTTTAGAAAATGAGTTACTAAGACTTTTACAAAACGTTCCCCACAATAGAGCAAAAATATGGTTTCAACAAGATGGCGCACCGCCCCACAACTCTATTATTGCTGTAAATTATTTGAATAACAGGTTTCCAAGGTGCTGGATTGGCACCTTTGGACCGTTAGATGGCCCGGGCGTTCTCCGTACTTGACTCCTTTGGACTTTTTCTTCTGGGATGTTTAAGATGTCAAGTATATCAAGCGCCCATAGAAGATATGGCAGATTTATACAATAAAATCTACGCATGCGCTGGTGCAATTAATTGACACATTATTAAGGACATGTAACGAGGAATTGTTACATCGCTTTGATATGTGTATTCAAGCAAACAGAAGTAATTTCGAGCATCTATTGTAAATATTATTGTCAAGATGTATTGTTCAAAAATAAAAGTAGGTACCTTATTTGTTGTTTTTCCATTTAAATTTCTTAAAGTAATTTCCAATAAAATCGAAAGTGATATTAAAAATAAATTACGACCAGTAAATGTTTCTCGTATAGCAGGCAAAAAGTTATCAAGAACCTAAAAAAAATACGACACTAAAAAGTTAGACAATAAAATTAAAATATCTCAAAAACTACCGACTTTTTCGAATAAGGGCAATTTTTCTTAAAATTTAGTTCTTAATCGATTGGCATATGTTTCAAAACTTCCTTGATTGAAAAATACTTTTAAACTGCAGTGCCATATCTGAAGTTATAATAGTAGATTATACTTCCTGAAGAAGGCTTTAAAAATAGAAACCTAACACCGTTTAGAGAATAAAAATATATTTTTTAGTTTCCGAGATATCGGTTCTGAACGAATCTTAACTGTTTAATGCGTATGAAATTAATTGATTGGTTGCTTTATACTTATATTACTAATAGAAATGAATTGAAAGATTCTGTTCAACTTAACAAAAACCTTATATTGTGACTGGAAAGTATGTTAAGAAAAAATATCACACATACAAAAATCTTAAACTAACCTTAAACTAAATGAATAAATGTTGTGAAATTTATACGACCTGATCAGTTTAATACCGATTGGTAACATCCGGTAGTTGAATCGTTGCCTCCTGATCTTCCTGTTCAAATTCTATCGAATGATTTTAACTATCGAATAATTACTGAATGAATGATTCCAACTATCGAATGAATTCATTCGACTAAATTCATTGAGTTAAAACTTTTCTAGAAAACATCATCTGAATGCTATTGTTAACTTGCTAATTATTGCTGCTGAATTTCGCCTCTCATAAAAAATGGGTCTTTAAAATCAGAACCGACATAGCCTTGTATCAGTCACATCTCATCATCAGTTAGTTATAGTAGGGATCAAATAAAGAGAACCAAAACAATGGACAATCTAGTGGCTTTTATTGACAATGTTGGTCACAATGGTCACAGCCCACACTTAACGTCGCTTGTGCAATGGTCTAGGCCGTGAAAACCTCCGCAATAATAATTAGTTCCCGTTTTATTAAATAAGAGATAGCAGGCAATCAAAAATACAGTGCCTTGTTCTCATGATGGTCAATATTTATAAGAACAAATATTATATTCTTTGTTTTCATTAGTTTTGAAGTAACGGCAGTACGTAGTAGTTTAACATAGATCTAAACGAGTAAAAGATAAGTTCCAAGACTAATTTGATGTTAAGTTAAATTTCTAACCTATAAATGTAAACGTATTTATTTATATTTATTTTATTATTCTTCAATGTAATCATAAATAGCTGCCAGCTGTTGATTTATGTAATATTTTTTATATAGGAGAAGTAGATTTATAGGTATTCTATTAAATGATTTAAAAAAATGATTTATCCTTCTTTTATTAACATATTTATTTACACCTCAAATTTTTGAGGATATACAGTATTATAGGAACTCAACAGTACTTTTAGAATTAAGGACGTTCTTTTATTTTTTACTTTTCACTTTATTTTTATATTTCTCTTTACATTTCTTCTCGAAAATTTGTTTTGTCACTCATTTATCACTTATGAAAACTGTCGTTACCCTTTTAACACTATTTAACAATTCTTCTCACTTCTAATATAATTTTATTTTTAAAACTTTTAGGTTATGAGATTTTTCTAAATTTCCACATGCGGACTCGTTGACGATCAAAAAGGTGACTAAAAACTAAGTTGATTTTCATAGAAACTGCTAACTTTTAACATATACAATTATAAATTGGCTATCTAGATTGACATTTTTAAAACTTAATTTTTAATTTGCAATTTTTGGACTTATGCCAGCATAAATAAATATGCTTTACATTATTATTTTCTGTCCTCCTGATCTATAATAAAATGTTGGAATCCCATTATATAGGAATTATAGCTGAAACTATTGTTTATTGACACAAAATAATATATCCTGGATATAACTATTGTTCATGAAAATATGTTGAGGGCATCGTTGCAATGTTACATATGAAAAAGTTTAATTTGAGCCCTATCACTTCATATCCTTTTTAAACCCAGATGTCTACCACAGAACGTCTCTAGCAGGTAGGTATCTTACTTATTATTCACTTCATAGTTTAAATTTTACGAGTTTATTGAAATAACCTTGATGTTCAGTTCATGATAGCGATTTTTATATTCTAATGTTGCTTATGGCACTGTTTATTGCACAATCGGACTAGTTTTTACTTTTCAGGTGATACAAAATACTTAAGTCCTTGATTCAATGTCCTGTCTATTGTCCACTTATAATTAAAAAATATCATACGGCACAACCCGAGATTGGTCTGCGATAAAAGTTCCTATAATTACTCCACAAATGTTCCTGCTTTTGCATTGTGGAGTTACCACTACAGGTACTTAGCTTACAATACCTATCACAATTTTGTGTTTTAACTAAAACATTATATTTTTGTTAACTTAAACTGAACCTTTTACTATTTCATTACCGTAATCACCATTTTACCTCAAATAAGTGTTATTTTCTGTGTTTTCACAGAGTTTTAGTGCTTTAACTCACGTAGTAGTATCAAATCAGTATTATATTATGATTGATCGTTAAACCTTTATAAAAATTCCATATTTTTTAACTCTATTTATCGTACAAACATTTTTACTTTCTTAGACCTAATATAAAGAAGTATAGTGATCGTGATTTTTTTCGACCTCGAGATTTTGCTTGATACATACGTTTTGAACCCTCCTGAATTCATTCTGACTATTTTCCGAATGATATCTGTGGGTGCGTGTGTGTGGTTGTGTGTGTCTGTGTGTGTGTATCCGCGATAACTCAAAAAATACTAATGGGAGAGTTCCCAAATTTGGCAGTTAAGATTATCAACAACATTTTAGGTGACATTAAATTTGGTGAATGTGGTATCACCAGAAGAGACATAATGAATGAAAGAAGAAAAAAGGTACAATTTTGGAAAAAAAATTTAAAAATTTTTATTTCATTTCTGGACGAATCTCGACGAATAACATAACTTTACGGAAAAAAAATCTGTCGGCATGTCTGTAGTATCGCGATATCAGCGACAGTTTTTGAGATAAATCTTTCAAATTTAGCACACATGTTCTAAAGGCCAAAGACAATGATAAACTCGGTGATGAGCAAAATTGGCCAGCTGAAAGGAGGTCCACGGGAACCAAACTTTTTTTGTATTTGCCTTTACAAAAAAAATATATTCTTGATGAAAGATTATAAATCATGTCTACAATATCAAGCCCAGAAAATATATTTTCCAAGTACTAAAATAAAGTTGATATAAACTGAAATATTTTACACATTGGGCCTCATAAAATAGGGTTAGGATAAATTTAACAGTCTGACATTTGAAAGGTCTAATTTAGTAATAAAAATGTCAATGTCGATAGAAGAGATTATTAAAATATATGACATGAATTATTATTGACAGTATCGATTGACGCTGTTAATTATTTAAAAATTTTAATGAAACGTTTCAAGGTACGCTATTAAAATTTATTTGAGGTAAGTGAAAAATTAAATAGAATGATTTTTTTAGGATGATATATACTGGTATAAGAAAGTTATGTGCTGGCCACATCAGGTATTTCTATTTCATTTACATTTTCCTCTTTTAACTCTCGCCATGATTGATTGTTAGTGTGTACTATTGCATTAAACCAAGATTTTTTTGCATGTTTCATAACAGGGAGAGGTTTACCTTCCAAAGTTAAACTATTATTAGAACGAACAGTATCGTGTACTCTATTATTAGCAAAACACAAAACGACACACTGACTTGGATTAAGCTTTAAATTATTGCTCGTTGCATATTTTGATAATGACTCTAAGTCTATATTAATTCTGTCACAAGCAAGATTTGTATAATCAGGGTTGAACGAATATAGCAACTGTGCCTCATCTATATATGATTAGATGTTGGTGTAATTTACGCAGTTAAATAAGTCGGCAGTATAGATTAAAAATAAAATTGGCCCCAGAACTGACCCCTTGGGCACTCCTGACGTAATGAGACAAGTGTCGGATACCGTATCATTTAAAGTCACCATTTGTTGACGGCAACTTAGATATGACATAAAGAAATTTAACGAATTTATGTCAAAACCGTAATAAGCTAATTTCGCACACAATAAGGAGTGGTCTAAAGTATCACAAGCTTTTGAAAAGCCTAAAAGTATAAGAGCAGTTGCATCACCTTTATCAAGAGAGCAAAAAATATTGTCTGTAATATTTGCAAGAATGAAGGTTGTACTATAACCTTTTCGAAATTCGGACTGTAAATTAGATATAATCTTATTTTCAATTACATACACATAAATTTGAGCTTGAACTATTTTTTTCTAAAATTTTTGATAAAGCTGCAATAATGGTGATTGGTCTTAAATCTGAATAGTCTACAGGATTTCTTGTTTTAGCTAAATGTTTAATTAATGATAGTTTCCATTTATTAGGGAAATAACCTGCCTCCAAGCAGCAGTTAATAACGTGGGTTATATGTTTACAAATAACCGGTGAATAGTATTTGATCATTAGAGCAGAGACTCCGTTCCAGCTTTGAGTATTCGATTTTAAATTAATGACTAAATTTTGGTCGGATTAAAACAGTTTTAACTAATTAACTAGTAATAGTTAAATAAAAACCATCAAATTTCATTAACTTTACACATATTAAAGAGTGTAAATTTTCTATGAAATTCCTTTAGTTTTGTGAATAAACTTCCTAGATTATTTGTTCCTGTTTCTAATCTCATACTTATGATGTAGTTGACAGTATGTTCTATTTCTTTTTCTGTAATAATTTACGATCCATTACGGGTCCTTAATATATCATTTGATTTAAAGGTGTGACGTGGGTTATTTGTAGCTCTAACATCTTGAGAGCTGTTGTATGAAATGGGATAGGGTCGTCTCCCGAAATATTTACTCACTTACTGTTCATTCAAGCTCTTTGTCGAGCGTTCTATTTATACCGAAAAAAATAACACAATATTTTATTGATATTGTATACTTAGTATTTTAGTAAAGATGTATTTGTTTTTATAATTTACTTACAAATATACAACCCACATAGCACAGTATGTATTTAGTACCTACGATTTATAAATACTTTTTTTATATCATAGTATATAATAGTATATACTTAGTTACTTGGCATCAGACCAAACTGAAGTATGTTGCAAAAGTGTATATACTTTTATGACCGGAGAAATTATATTAAATGAAGTATATACTATTTATTAGCAAATTTCGTATCAGTAAATTTTCGTCAAAGAATTACATACCACAAATATGAAATAACTGGCAAAAAAATGATGAATTCAAAATAAAAACAAAACGTGTACATAGTATATACTTTTGAAAATAAACACAAAATGTGTACATAGTACATACTTTTAAGTACATACAAAAGTTGTTATGACAAATAAATAAACTCGGCAAATGTTTGTGAAAACTCGCGATTCATGACACTTGTATTGCTTGTATCCACTTCACTGATCATGAGTTATGTGAGATGAAAAGTTATGCGTAGGTCTGTGTTGATCATCTCTGTAGTGTAACATTCTGTGGTGCAAATAATAATCTGTATTTAATACAGATACTGTTACTACAGTAGAATAAAAACTGTACCGTTACTACAAGTAAGGTAAGTGGACGTGAGACCAAATTGTATTAGTGTGTATTTTATTTATGGTACTCAACAAATAAATCGACACAGATGATATCTCTGTAAATTATTCTATGGATGATAGGACTGGTAGGTAATTTGATTTGACATTTGACATTTGACAGATTGGAATGCTCAGCTGTTTCCTGGTTTCCAGATTTTTCACTTTCAGTTTCACACTTTTTTTTAATAAATAAAAGGTGAGTCCTTTGCAAATGTTTTCTTAAAGTTCACAGGTCTAGCAAGGGTAAATCTGAAAGCATGCATTTTACTAAACATGGAAAGCAGTTGGTTCCTTATATTGTCTTGTGAAAGCTTCTGGGTGTCTAAAGAAAAAAGAAATTGATATATTTCTTGTATTCTATTTGATATGGTACTGTTTTGTGTAATTTTTTTATAGTTTTATGATGGGCTGCGTGCACTGTTTTAAAGTTTTTATTTTTTTGTTAATACCATATTTTTATATAAATGCTGTATCACTTTGGTGCCAGTTATTACTATCCCTTAGCCTCCAACTTTCCCCTCCAAAACATCCAAAAGATCATAAAAATATTCGTAGAAAACATGTACCTAACTAGTACAACTATTGTTATGTTTTTCACATGCAATGTATAAATCATATTTATATACTATACTCGTGAATATTTGATATACGTGAACGTATGTACTAATTGTATACTAAACATAACCTATACTTTCTTTAAACTTAATTTTTTTCGTGTCCACATTATAATTTACAACAAGAAGGTTTGTGGGTAATTTGGACATAAAATAACAATTACTATTTATCTACATTGACCATTTTCTGCATTTAATATATGCCTTGATCAGCATCTACAATGAATGTAATACAAGTTATTTATTGACAATGGTTAAAATCCAGAGTGAAAAATCACATGTACGATGTAGAAAAACATAAACAGACAACAGCATTTTCTAATCATGTAGTAGAGGCCAATTGTAAATTTTTATTAGATGACGTTAAAATATTAGACATAGAAGAAAATTTAGAAAAACGTTTATTAGAAATGATGTATATAAAATGTAACAAAAATGCGGGTAATTTAAGATCTGATGTGGATGGTTTAAGTAATTTTTATACATTGTTACTAAATAATTTTTAGGATGGGTGAACTTGTGGAGACGTTGTCAATTGGTATGATAAACATGTATAGTGGATATGGTAATTACTGTAATATGTAGATTTTAATATGTATTTAATAATTATAAGATAACAAGTATGGTAGACAATAGTTTTAGGTACCTACTGAAGCAGGGTATATGTGAGGTTAAGGTATTCTTCTTCCTCTAAACATGCTGAGAAAAAACAATATATACCTAGGATCTGTCTTTAAATGATCTATTTTTGTTCAATTTATTAGGTACTTTGACAGTAGAAGAATATGTAAAATTTAACATCAATATAGATTGCTGGATGATCACAATCCTTTTTTTAAAATATTTGTACATATTATAAAAAAGATCATTTTATTATATAAATTGTTGAATTGTTTTTTAAAAATGTTATATGAATTATCTGATATTGATGAAACCGTGTAATGGTATAAAAATATCTGGCTATATTGGTAAATGTATTTTTGACGCTGTCTCAAATCAATAAATGCGTATATTAAATGCAGAATCCAGTCAACGTAGATAAATAGTAGTTGTTATTATATGTCCAAATTATCCATTCTTTGGAGAAAATATATGAATTCGCAAATAATTTGCATGAGTATATACTTTTAGAATAATTGTAATTTGATCATATTTTGTATATAATTGTGTTATTTGGGAATGCTTTCATTTCAAAACTAGCTGCCCTAAATGTCAATTGATTTAAACCAAATGCAATTTTGAGTAAAAAACATCAATTTAGTTGTTAAGGTGCAAGTGGAAACAAATTATTAAAGAATATTATATTTCGCCCGTTCTCCTCAGTTACTGTAACACGAAAACATTAAATGGCACCTCCTGTCTTATATGTCTCATTTTGAAGGATAAAAAAATAGCAATCACACGAAAAATTGAAACCAAAGACTGTTCGATTAGATCAACCCTTAAATATTCGCGACTAAACAATCAAAATAGGAATTTAGTTTCATATTTCTCCTTAACAAGTCAACAATTTCTAATTGAATTCCACCGAAGATGTGATTTTAATTTTGGAAATTATAATTATTACACAAAAGTAATAAATATAAATAATTCAACTGTTAAACGGTTATTTGAATATACAGTTGTTAAATTATTCGACCTCTGCCAATACTATCTTCTAATACACAATAACAACTGCACCATATAAAATTTGATAATCAATAATTACTCCAAAAAAAGTTTTTATTTCAATAATGAGGGATTATGTTGAACATAACTTTTTATTTCAAATGGCAAATCACCACCCATATCATATGCTCTTATTAAGTTATAAATGGAAATTAAGATCGTATCTGAGTCAATATCAGAATTAAGCCAGATTTATGACGAGGGAAATATGCTCATATTTTATAGTCAACTAAAACGTTGAAACCTGTTGAAACAGGATATACGCTAAGGCATAAATGTTACCGACTTGTTTATTTTGAAATTATGGTTTTTCTTACCATGGACAACATATTTTAATATACGAAATTATATAAATAATTACCTAATAAGAGAAGTAAAAAATGGTAGTGAGTGGTTAGTAATTTAAAAATATTTTAATAACATTAACCAAAACTTATTTAAATCGTCTATTTATTTATGAAAGGCACTCTAATAACATTATTAATCAAATACACATTTGCTGGCATCATCGATTCAATAAATCGATAATAAATTTCAATTGTACAGCCAAACGGCGCGTCAACTCAGTATGATCAAGATATAATTACAAAAGCATAGTAGTACAATTCTAGCGAGTACAATTTCGGATTCTATTAAAGTGGCAAATAAGTGAAAGACTTTCCGTAATAATCAAATCAAGGAACTACTGATAAAGTGCAGAACTCCTTATTTTAGTATTGCCGGAAATAAGTTCGTAAAATTTCATTCATAAGGTATGTAAAATAAAATTGACTTAAAAACTTGATAAATTTATTTTGAAATTAGGTTTCATTGGAAACATTTTCAAAACTTTACATATATGATTCCTTGTCTGAAGTTAAACTACTAAAAGACTATTCAATATGTTCGATATTACTAAGTGGTAAATTTTCTTTGAGGAAAACGTATAAATTTGGCTAAAGGAATTGCCACAGGAAGTGCTATTCAATTTCCGTTTAGTTTAGTCCGGTCAGTTAAATAACTTGCAAACTGCTGAGGAGCTGATAACTTATAATTAATGTCACTACCCTAACTTGGTTTGTCGGTCGTTTTACATAAAATACACAAACTTAAGTTAGCCACCCACAAAAGCAAATTGGGTATCAGGATATAGTTAGATTTTAGATACATGCTAATAATGGTTCCACATCATTTTCTAATGAATTTACCAAAATAGGTATGTAATATTTTTGTTAAGTACACTATTCAAATTGATTTTACATTAAAATTAGTTAGGGTATAATTAATTTTCCTGTGACATAATAACATAACTATTATGCCACTTTTATTCTTCATGCATATTTGTGTAATTTTGTGTATTCTTATTTTAGGTCTAGAATTTATTAAATATTTTACTTCTGGACAAAAATTATTTTTTTAAATAATTTTCTTGTCACCTACTAAGTAGTAGGTTTCAAAAATCAGTTCAAGAAATAACTCCCCGAACTATTGTCTTACAACTTCTTTTATTATCTTGCCCGGTTTCGAACAACTCAATCTTGTCTCATCATACAATATGAGGAGTAATTTTTTTCTTTAAATATTTACTAACGCAGGTAGGTTAATCCCATATGAGTAATTATTCATGATAAAGCAAACAGAAAAATTCTCATAAAATTCCTTTTATTAATGTGACCGGTTTCGTGAACAAGTAATTACTTCACATCATCAGACACAGGACTACAAAAGAAAATGAGTATGGTGGTTACATACATACATAAATAAAATGTTAATAAGTTAACAAAACTTAAAAAACGGGAATACAGAAGACAATTATTCCATTTTTTACTAGTAAAACCTTATTGGTAAAAAAATGTTTGATAAAATTTTGTGCAAGAAAGATTGAAATTATTTAAAATAATAAGGATTACGTTAGTTTAAAATTATAATACAGAATAATGTAAAATTTAATAATTGAAATGTGTAAAAAGAAGAAAGTTCATTTTTATATAATATTTACATTTTTATAAATAAAAAACCAGGGTGGTCAAATTAAAATTAAAATAGTTTTGCAACATAGTCAAATTGTAAGTAAATGTAAGATCAATCTTTCTTGCACAAAATTTTATCAAACATTTTTTACCAATAAGTTTTTACTAGTAAAAAATGGAATAATTATCTTCTGTATTCCTGTTTTTTAAGTTTTGTTAACTTATTAACATTTTATTTATGTATGTATGTAACCACCATACTCATTTTCTTTTGTAGTCCTGTGTCTGATGATGTGAAGTAATTACTTGTTCACGAAACTGGTCACATTAATAAAAGGAATTTTATGCGAATTTTTCTGTTTGCTTTATCATAAATATTTACTTTTTTGTTTCTGATGATGAAACAAGGTTGAATGTTGCGAAACAGGTGACATTAATAAAATAGGTTATGGCACAAGGTTTTTTCTATTTCGTAAATAGACATCACTGGCAACATCTACCTTAATTTAGTTACGAACTATTTTTTATTTTAATTTTTGGCATATCCAATATGGATCTCTGTTACCTTAAGTACTGGTTTAATAGTTTTATTTTATATAAAAGTATATAAATGACGCTGGTATTATTAAAATGATATTCTACAATATGTTACCCATCACAAACTACAATGCTCAAAGAATTTAAAGAAAAAATATATTTCTAATATTATTGAAGAAAATAAAAATTTTTTGAAAACTGGCAAACGCTCATAAATGAAGACATTTTCGTTAGTTGGTTCAATCCACAGTAATACTGAATCTGTTTCCACAAATACCAATACAACATCATCTGGAGATGACTAAAACAGTTTTAACCATTTTAAAAATTTGACGTTTTATTAATAATGCAATTAAAATATATTTTTTTAAATAATATGTTCGTGTTTACTGGCCTCCTGAGGAGCTTCGATAGAATGAAAGACGTTATATAGCGGCTTAGGTGTTATCGTTTTTTGTATTGTAAGTAGAGGGAATCATCTCTTAAATGTAAAATTTTTTTTTTGTAATATTTTTTTGCTTTTGATACTAAGAATACTATTATTTAATCCAATGTCACCGTGCTCCTAGATGATGTAGTTGTTTTAATAGTTTCTGCGATAAAATGTATTTGAAGTATCATGTTTGATTTCTACCTAAAGCTTTTATACTAGCACATTGAATGACAGTATAAAATGTAAGAAATTTAAGCATTTATTATTGTTTGTATATTTATCGACATCCTATAAGATAAGCAAAAAAAATTATTACGACAAAAAATAATGCTAAATTCAGATAATTAATCCAAAACTGTGTGGAAAATTATAAATAATTTTGTAAAAGATAAAAATGATTCTAACCAAAATCCTGAAATTCTTATTAATAGTGTTACTACCACAGATAAGAAATGTATTGCTAATGCTTTTAATTTATATTTTATTAATTTCCCTAGATCTGTAGTGACTTCTAAACCAAATGATCAAAAAAATGTAACTGTACCCATCTAATGCCGACATTTTTATATCTCTATACCCAGTTACAATTCCTGAAATTTTAGAAATAATATGTAGACTAAAAAATTCTAACTCTAAAGGATACGATGACTTCTATAAGGATAATTAAACAGTGTGCTCGTTGTATCGCCGGTTAACTTTGTACTATTACAAATGATTATTTCAGCAAGGAATGTTTTCAACTATTGCCCAATTTTTCTTGTCTCTGTTTTTTCTGAAATTGTGGAAAAAATTGTGTATCGCAGAATTGTTGCATTCCTGGAAGTAGATAAAATATCTTTCTGTAAGTCAACATGGCTTTAGAGATAATCCTTCAAGCATTTCAGCCCTATTAGGTTTACTTAATTATATTTATAAAAGTTTGGACTCGGGAAGTAAAGTCATTGCAACTTTCGCAGATCTTTCACTTTAAATCATGACACTCTAAAAAATTTCGAATGTTATACAGGGCTAATATGTAACAAATTATTGAATTCGTACCTGACAAATAGAAGAAGGATCTTTACTTAATGATGATCAAATTTATAATGTTATAGTAACCAATTTGTTAATTAACATAATGAAATGTCTGACGAACTATTAATAAACACTGAAATTCGTCAAGGAAGCGGTTTGGGGCCATTACACTTCTCACTATATTTAAATAATATCGATAGCCACATAGCGTTACAAAATTCTGCTTTTATAGACTATATTACACTTGTATCAAGTGATAGGACTATTAATCTAAACTTGGCTTAAATTCTGTTTCAACATTTTTCACTGAAAATAATTTAGTGATGAACTTGGAAAAAACTTATTCAATGCAACTTCACCCAATTAGTACAAATTATACATACAGGCCTCTAACAAAATTAAACGGCAAGTCCATAAATCAAGTTACAGAATTTAAATTACTAGTGTATACATTGACTTTTCATTAGACTGGAAGGCTCATGTGAATTATGTTTGTATTAAATGTACTAGGTAGTACTTGTTTTGACATAAAAAGATTGTGTCAAATATTCAGTCATAAAATTTTATTCTTCCACTTTTGAATCTAAAATAATTGGTACAATTTATTGGGGTAGCTCTTTGGCTTCTAATCGTGTATTCCTGTTACACAAAAAGTTTATTCGTTTTATGTACAAATTGATATTTGGAGAATCTTGCAAAACACATTTCATACAAAATATGATTTTAACTTTACCTTGTATATATTGGAACAAATAACTTCTAAAAAAATATTAAAATTTTTTTTATGATTATCAAACACGTCATGGTGAAAATTTACAGTATGCTATGCACAGACTAGAGTTATATAAGTCGAAATAGTATAAATAAATTTAAAACTGTTGTAAAAAAAAAAAGTCTAAAATATAAGGCCTTTCACTCAGTGAAAGAATTTATAATGTCAACGTAATTATCACTCCAGTGCTTTTGGTAACCGATAAAGAAAAAGTCCAAAAAGCTGTATTTTTTTTACACTTTAATTTCGTAGTTCTAAGCAACGTCCTGAAAGTACCCTATGATCCGTTGTACGTTATTATAAGATCGGAAAAGCACAAAAAAAAATACTCGTTTTGTCATACGAGTTGAGATTTTCGAGTAAACTTGATGTAAATAATATGACTCAAGCAAATACTTCAATTTAATATATATTTTATTATATATCTACTATAGATATATTGTAACATTATATTTGGAAAATAAATTTAGGAAAGTACTCATTTAGAACTTACAAAAGGACGATGTAGGGATAGAATATATAATATTATTCATATATAATTGATTAAGTGACCTCGAATACAAATAAGCAGCTGCATATCCCCTCTTTTATTTCGGAGTAGACTATGCCTGTGTAGCGTGTATGCCTGCTCAGCGCATTCTTACTGGCAAACCATACTGTTTTGGTTAGTTTTTCGACGTTTGTAGACGTATTTTGCAGTGTTAGAAAATAAAAATACGTTGAAAAAAAGACAATTCGTGTTGTCGCCTGTTAATGAAGAAATACATTTTTTAAAACCAAGCAAAAGAACAGCGGAACAAAAAATGTTCTCTTCTCGATGTTTTGACAAACATTCAGGCAGCACAGACCGTATTTTATTTCTAAATGTATTCTCCGGATGTGATACAGCATTTGCTCTTTTTCATAGAGATAAAACATCAGCTCTGAAATTATTGGACAAACGACCGAATTTAAAAAATGCAGTTCAAGTTTTCAATCGAAGTGATGCTTCTTGAGAATCAGTTTCTTCCAATGGAATCCTATTTTTCTTTACCATGTGTGGTGATCAAATTAAAGAAACTTTCTTGAATAAATATAGTTATTTGTGTTTCTGTAAATTAATGAGTAAAAATAAATCTATTACGTTACCTTAATTACTACCCACAGTGAAAGCAGCTAAGGATCACTAATTCCAAGTGTATTATTAGGTGCAGAAGTGGTTAAACAATGATCAAAATCCGCAAAATTGGGGATGAGTATTGAAAAATATATTTCTTTTGGGGCAAAAAGACACTACCACCTCCTGCTCCGGATTATCTTTTAAATATGATTTATTATAACTGCGCAAAAAGGTTGCGGACAATTGTATGGCTGCTGAAAGTTGGTACTCCATTGCTCTTCTGTTTGAGGCATTTGTGACGGCCAATCGTGTTTAAATGCTCATGATGAATTCGAGGAAAGTATAAGAGAAGGAGAAATAGAGAATATAGAAGAAAGAGACGAAAGATAAGAAAGAGGAAAAAGAGAGAAAAGAGAGGAAATAGAGGAAAGAGACAAAAGAGAATAAGAGGAAGAAGGAGAATGAGAAAAAGAAGAAACTTAAATATCAGTTCTTGATCAGACATTATTATACTTTGAATATTCATAATTCTAACATCACTGATTACAGTAATCATGATTGATTTTATTAATAAATCATATAAAACCTTTTCCATCAAAAATTTTACTTTTACTCACCATAAAAAAACTGTGCGTACAATGAATCACTAGGGATTTTTGAGACGTTGTTTATTACGACAAAATTAAAGTGTAAAAAATGCAGTTTTCTTGGACGTTTTTCTTTAAACAATTAATTGTATTATCTTTCTTTTCCTGCTACTTTGTATGACGCTCTATATCATAATTTATACACACTTGGATAAAAAAAATTGTTGTTATTGGTATTGGCACTGTCATTATCATTGTCATTGTCATTATCATTGTCAGTCATTGTCATTGTCAATTTCATTGTCATTGTCATTATCATTGTCATTGTCATTGTTATTGTTATTGTTATCATATTAGATTTAAAAGAATGCTTATGTAATACTCAATAATCAGTTTATTTTTCTAGAAAGTTTTAATTATCTTCATATAATGGCTTTGTTGACGAAACACGCGTCAAATGTAGTATCGAGTGTTCTGGTGCTCCTTCAGTGCAAATCAAAAGTTCCAAATCACTTCAGGAGTAGATTATTCAAGTATATAAACATATTTTTTCCATTAAATTCGAAAACTGTGCGCCCGCTAACGATACTAATGTGCATATTTGCCCCTTGTAATTATATCACCACCAGCCAGCTATTTTCTAAATTATGCCGGAGGCGCCAATGACAATTAGAGAAATTATTTTAACGAACCCATTTAACTTTTTAAATTTAAATTTATTTTTAAATGAAACTATACTTTTTACTCCCCAATTCTCGAAATATTTCAAAAACGACAATTTTATTTTTTCCCTTAAAAAAAGCGGTGTCCCTTTATTATTTTAAAAATGCTTTCGTCCTACCCTATAACTATGCACTGGTAAATAAATAAGTCAACATGAAAATTTACATTTTCATAGAAACCAACTAATTTTCTTATGTTTAATGTTGTTCTCATGAGAATATGTCAACGATCAAGCATTCTTAAATAAATAAATTATGAAGGTTAAAAGTTTATTGAAAACTTTGAAAAAGTTTTAGGAAGTAAATCCGAGTTAGATTCTCATTTCGTAGGTAATAATATTAAACCATAAAATATTAGGTGAGTTTATTAATACTTAATGGTTCGCCAGAGAAGACGAGTATTCTCGTATAATTAAATAAGTGCAGTGTATCCTAATACAAGTTTTGTATTAATACTGCCTCTGATAATTCTCCACTAGCAGAGACAGTATATAACATATTGACTTTGATGGTAATATCTTATATGTTTAGTGCAGTAACATAAAAACATTTTTAAGTATGCATTTACTATGCCACACAACCAAGATTAAAAGGAAAAGCAATAGCTTGCCTACATTAAGTTTACTTTATGTAAACTTATTTTTAGATGGTTCCAAGTGAAATTTTCATTGACTTCTATAAAAATTTGAAAGGGGTCCAATTCGTTTTGTTTTTAAAAATATCTGATGTGGCCAGCACATCAGTTTCTTATACCAGTATATATCATCCTGATCTAAAAAAAATCATTGTGTTCAATTCTTCACTTACCTCAATTAAATTTTAATATCGTACTTTGATGTTTCATTAAATTTTTTTAATAGTTGATTATCAGCGTCATTCGATACTGTCAGTAATAATTCATGTCATGTCATTTTAATAATTATTTGTTGTTGACATTGACCTTTACTTTATTTAAGTACTTGGAAAATATATTTTATTCGCTTTATATAGTAGACATGATTTATAATCTTTCATTGAAAATATATTTTTTTTGTAAAGTCAAATGCAAACAAATTTGGGTCCCGTGGATCCCCTTTTAGCTGGCGAATTTTGCTCATCGCCGAATTTTTCATTGTCTTTGTTCTTTAGAACAAGTGTACCAAATTTTAAAGCTTTATCTCAAAAACCGTGGCTGCTATGGCGATACTTTCGACATGCGGACAAATTTTTTTTCATAAAGTTATGTTTTTTCATCATAATTCGTCGAGATTCGTCCAGAAATGGAATAAAATATTTTTATTTTTTTTTCGAAATTGTACCTTTTTTCTTCTTTCATTCATTATGTTTCTTCTGGTGGTACCACATTCACCAAATTTAATGTGTCACCTAAAATGTTGTTGACAATCTTAACCGCCAAATTTGGAAAGTCTCTCATTAGTATTTTTTGAGTTATCGCGGATACACATCATTCGGAGAATAGAATGGATTCAGAAGGGTTCAAAACGTATATATCAATCAAAATCTCGAGGTTGAAAAAAATCACGATTACTATACTTCCTTACATTAGGTATATGAAAGTAAAAAGTAATATAGCGTCATTAAATGGAATGAGATATCCAAAAAATTCTAAAATGTGATAAAAATATAAAAAGAATCTACCTACCTATACAATTTTTACATCGATGGGAAAAGAAATTCAACACCTATTTACAATTTTATTTCTATTTTCTTTTTATTTTATGATGACACTTTTTGTGCCAATTATAATAAACTGATTAATGAACGCAATATTAGATCAATAAAACTACGCAGACATTAAGATTTTTAATCTAAAATTATATATTTTTTAAATCACTAATTTCGGCCTATTTACGACCAAGGCCAGCCACAGATGCAGTAATATTCAAAGTTGATAAACTCAATTTATTATAAACACTCAATCGGAGAGGACTGGAGGTGTTGGAGATGCAATAATGAACTAACACACACACACACACGCGCGCGCGCACACGCACACGCACGCGCACATTCATACGCACACGCACAGGCACACGCACACGCACACACATAAGTATGTTTCACTACCAGTTACCTACAAGAATAAAAGTATATTACTAATATCATTGTTTAGTTTTGTAGTTAAACTTTTCGTTGAAAAGCCATTTATGTTCACAAGAAATTTTTTGTCTAATATTCTCAGACTCCACTGATAAATATTTTCTACTTAGTGACCACTGCGATGGTATCTGAATATTGGCTATACTTGCCACTAATATACTCCATTAATGGTTTTATGAGGAAACGTGTTTATTAATATTCACACGCGAATCCACAAATTTTTTGTAGCCTGTGAAGGTCTACAATGAAACATTTTAACAAGACCAATAGGCTCTATACAATTTCGCGCTGTTGTTACAAACGACTCGAAGTTATGCAATGTACTGATAAACTTCATATTTTCTCAGTTGACTCACAGAGCGTAGGTATCTACGTAAATTCTAGGAATTGCCATAGTGTAGTGCAATTGTAAAATAATCTATTACTTTTTATTTAATATAATATATACGTTTTTCGATAAAACTAGCTTACGTATTACCATTTTGAAATGAAATGAAATTTGCTATATCATATTGTACAAATTTCTGTTTTTCTGTTGTTTGGGAATGTTTACAATGTTATAAATCTGCATAAGGGACATCACTGGAAATCGACACCTCCGTCCTAGCTCTACACATAATAGATACATAATTTTCTGCTCCACCGTTTTTAAGATATTGGCAATTAATGTGACGGCTATGTGAGTAGCATAATATGAAAAAAACACCATTGATGGTGTTTGTTGTATTGTTTGTTCTTGATTGTATTTATTTATTTTTCATGTTTATGTTTTTTAGACCTTTGCAAAGAAAACCTAATTGAAATACGAGTAATCCTGAGGATGTGTCAAAATATACGAAACTTTGACTAATTAAAACTCGGTTTTCTCTTTTATGTAGACATTATCCCCACTAATTTAAAAATACATATTGTTTTTATGTTGGCTAACTCCAGTAGAGTAGAAGTGTTTCAATTTTGTTTCATAACTTTTTACTAAATTGCTATCATACGAATTTAATAAATAACAGAACAGCGAAAAAGTAATACCTATGTATTTTATAAAAAAATTTTTTTATTTATTAAAGATGTATCTTTTATTTCAACTGCGTGTTTATGGTATGTGGAATTTAATTTAATGTTGAACATTCAAAATAAATATAATTTAATACAGTAAAATGATTACATTGCCCTTCGGCTTTTATTTCCTTATAGCAGTACATATTTTGAGAGCAAAAAATACATTAACTAAGTGGAATTTTTACATTACGAAGAACATGCATTCTGCTTTATGTATATATTTCCTTTCTGTCCGTTTAATAAAAGCTCATACTCACACAACGTCAATCATCATTTTCTTTATACCTAGTGTTATTACATAAAGGTTTTGATTTTACTCATATTGTTGGTATGATTAAAGCACATAGAAGTAAACTTTTCTTTTATTTTTTAGAAATAACTGCATATTTGCAATGAAGCGACGGGTCAAAACTATTACAAACTGATGAAATAATGAAATGATTTTAAATAAAGATAGTATCTAATGCATCTTTCTTTATAGCTGCATAAGATTTATAATAAACTAAAATAACATTACCCTTAATATTACAAATTACTATTAGCGATCATCACTAATAAAAAGACCGCTATCATCTAAGCAACTTACAGATTGTGCCATATGACCCAAATAAGTTCCAGCTGGATGATCATAACCGTGGTTTCCGTCTAATCGACAAAAAGTAAATGCACTAATAATTTTCAGTGTTTCGTAATCTTCCAATATTATATAATGGATGGATACAGAATTTTTCCTTTATTTATATAAATATAGGTATAGACAATAATTAAATTTAATCCTTCATCGAGTGACACTTTCAGAGGTTGATGGCGATAGAGTACTGGTCTAAGAATAATAATTGTACATAGTTTCCCAATGAATGATACTGTTTTTTAAATAAAAAATAAAAAATATATTAAACGACAAAACTGACATTTTATAGTGTTGGTACGTCTTCACACATTTCTTTTTTTTTTTTGAATATTTAGATTAATTTATTAGATCTAAGTTTATTAATTTATGTTTACATTTTAGCTCACCCCAGACTTTTATTTGTGAACACAGTCCACTTTCTTCATAGTTTGTAATTTTCATTAAATCATAAAAAAAAAGTTCTCCTCGATTCAAGGACACAAGCGTATTATAGGTAAGGATTTTTCAGGCTTGTGATAGAATACAGAGATATTTACAACTTTGCTTTGTTTTTTAAAAAAATGTCTTTTAATTGAATCACTTCTTTGAAAAAATTCGACTTGTCTAAAATGGGTGAAATTGATATTTTTATAAAAAATGATTTTTTAAAAAGAGAGCTGCATCGTTTGTTTTAGAAACCCGACATGTCTTGGATTTGTAGGATATCTCCAATTAACTGATGGAAGGTAACAGCCCAAGCAACATTCTGACGACGAACCGACGTTGCTGTTCGCAACTAAAAGTCAGTACGTCACGAAAAACGTCGTGCTGACCCATATTTGTACTAATCTGGTCAATAAAATATGGGTCGATCCGATGTAGAGTACCGACTTTAGTTCTTGTGTCCAAATGTTTACCAAAATATACGTTGGCTCAAGTTGGTTGTCAGGTTATTACCAACCTTATTTAAAATTTACCCTAAATCTGACTACAAAAGTTGGATTGGATGAAGCATATTTATCGTCGAGTACGTATTATATAAAATACTTATGTCGAATACAATTTTAAGAAATCTGGTGGGGTAAAAATTTAAACGAAAAAATTGTATTGATAAATATACAGGGTGTCTCACCAGGAACTGCATCGATCGACATAGGGAAAATTACGCAACCAGAAAATTTTGAAAATTTAGGGATTTAGGATTTAGTGTGGTCATTTCAAATAAAATAATTACAAGCATTTAGCACTTCCGGTTATACCGGAAGTCGATACCAACTTGCTTATTTTAAAAAAGAGTACCCTATATATTTTAGGATTTTCGAAAAGAGCATAAATTCTGAGTCAAAAACATGTAGGATACCCTATGCCTAAACCCAGGCCGTTTCAGAGATATTTGACATATAAAAAACTTTTTTGACATGTGTAATGGATTACAATAATCTTATAACTTTCTTTGTGTAAAAGATATTCATTTGCTTTTTGGCATGCAGAAAGACCATAAGGTGAGCTACGTTCTACGGTTTAAGAAAATTTAATAATACTATACCAAGTGTTTCATTTTTGATGTTACATTTTGTAAACTTCAAACCGCGAAAACTTGCTTAAGTCAAATGGAACACCATATATTTTTTACATAAAGTTATGTATAATTAAATTCATTTTTTTTAATATGAGCATTGTGGGGGGTTTAAGTTACAACATTTTGAAATATTTGCGATTTTCTTAGAAATTCAAGAATATTTAATAAAAATTTTAACAAATGTAACGGTCCATTTTTAGATATAATATACTTGCGTTTTATTTAATGCTAATTGCATAGTTTGGTTTGAGGTCAACCTTAAAAATTCTAGAACCGACTTAACTAAATTGTAAATCTTTGATAATCTAAGCGACCACTGGACCTTTAGTGCACCAGCGCCAACACTGCGGTGTGGGGACAAGGGGGAACGCTGGTACTACCACTGTTAGGTTTCGCCGGGAGACGCTCGGATGCCATGGTACCCGAGTGGATGTGTGTTCCCTTTTGGTATGTTACGTTGTGAGTACATTATCGTATAGTTTTTTGTAAATTGAGACAAGACCGGAGCTTTGAGTGAGTTAGTTGTGTGCGTCGCTGGCATTACGTTCGAGACTTGGTTTGGCTGAAAGCTATGGTTAAGAAGTTACTAAGTATGTAGCCTAAGAAAGATATTCTATGAGCTGGTAAGGTTATCTTACTTCTAATTATTGTCAAATAGGTACCTATTAAGTTGTAAGCAGCTAGCTTCCGCTCTGAGTGCGAGCTGCAAATTTGAAAGTAAATTTGCATCAACAGGCTGATTTGCCTATCTATCTAGAGATGGAGAAAGCCCCCTAGACTTTTTTTAACTTGCTATTGAGCTGTGCGAGACACTTTAGTGAAGAATAACCGTTCTTTCCCCCTTTCAACAGCATTAGTGCGTTTAACCCTTTTTTTAGACTTTTAAATGTGAACTATTAAAAACGAAAAAGAAAGGCGGGTGGCGCCCTAAAGCAAACTTGTTTTGTGGAATTATTTACGTTACCTTATCTTACGTTTTACCTTTATATATGTTTCCTTTTTGTATGTACTTAGTTTATTATTTGCTAACCACGCCCTGACCCTCTTGTGTTCTATATTCCGAATATATGTATGTTTTTTATGTTATCGTTTCAATTTAATCATTAAAGTAAATGAATTAAAATAGCGAGGGCAAAACCACACGTTATACAAATTAGCCATGATTAGAAACATTCAGTAATGTTAGTCATTCTCTTATGTCAAAAAATGCCACTGCGTTTAAATTACACCCACGAAGACTTTTTGAATTTGTTCATTATTTATGGAGGAATGTGATAAAGTAATATCGTACTTGTAGTACATTTGTTACTACAAAATAAAAATGGAACACTTGGTATACTATTTTTGAATTTCTTTAAACTGTAGAGAGTAGCTCACCTTATGGTCTTTCCGGATGCCAAAAAGCAAATAAGTATCTTTTACAAGAAGAAAGTTATAAAGGTTACTGTAGACCATTACGTATGTCAAAATTTTTTTAAAAATGTCAAATATCTCTAAAACGGCTGGGTTTAGGCATAGGGTATCCTACATGTTTTTGACTCAGAATGTTATGCTCTTTTCTAAAACCCTAAAATATATAGGGTATTCCATTTATAATAGGCAAGTTGGTATCGACTTCCTGTATAACTGAAATTGCCAGATGCTTATAGTTATTTTATTTGGATTGACTACACTGCCGTTAGTAAGTTCTTAAATTTTCAAAATTTTTTGGTACGTACTTTTTCCTATCGATGCATTTCCTGGTGAGACACCCTGTATACAGTGTGTCCGTAAAGTATGGAATAAACTGATTATTTTTTAAACCAAAAATATTTAGAAAAAATTCCTCGGACAAGTCGATTTTTAATTTCAATTGCTTTATTATTTTTGGTTATGCCGTCATCACTGTTTCCGTTATGACGTCATCGATATTCTTTTTAATGGAACACAATGTATATTTCTCCAAAAACAAGTAAAACAATAAAATGAACACATTTTTTATTAATTCTTGAGGCAGGCTAGTTTTTTTTGTTTTATCATCTTTGACAATGAATCACTTAATAATACCTTACCCCAATAGTGGTTTCTCAATAATTTTTATCAATTTATTTTAACTGAAGATGAGTTCTGTAAACAGACGAGCGCTATAAAATACAAATATGGTACGTTTAATATACAAGATTCTATCTATGCTCGACTTACTAATTTTTTTATACATAAAAAAACTAATAATTATTCAATATTATTTATTGTCAATACACAATATTTACAAGTAATAAACAATAAATACTAAATAACCAACACTACTTATTGTAAATATTAATCATACAATTTTGACAATTTATAAGATTAACTCCAGATTGGGAAGACGTCTTTGTATTAACAGTGGTACAAACATCCAATTTGTTTTGTGATGCCGATGAAGTACTCTCACCTAATATTTTAATTGCAGTTTTCTTTTTTATATTCCTTGGAGGTTTCATTACACCCCTCTGCAATTGCATTACTCTTCCATCCACCATGCCTTTTTTACCGTTAAAAGGTCGGCTCCAGCATTCGCTAGTATTGACGTTGATGAACGTCGGAAACAGTGTCCAGTATACTGTCTAGGGTTGGATAGTTTAATAAATTGGCAATTTTATGGGGTATAACTACTACCCCAATTGTATTTATACCAATTGGTATATTAACACATTTCTTATTTCTATATATAACGAAAAAACCATTGTGTACAATTTGTAGGTCTCATTTCAGCATACTTTTTAACAATATCCATCATATCAACACCTTCTATGTCTCCTGGGGTTATCAGAAATTTCCTATCAATTTTTTTACGTCCTCATCCCTCAAGGTGAGGACGTTACGTATTCGTGAAAAAATTTTGAAAATTTTTATTGCATTTCTGGACGAATCTCGACGAATTATGACGATACACAAAATTTCAGACAGAAAAAATTTTCTCTCTGTGTGTGTCTGTCTGGTTCGGGTTAGCAGCTACAGTTTTTGAGATAAAGCTTTCAAATTTGGTTCTAGAGGTCAAGGAAGACATTGAGTTCGTTGATGAGCAACATCGGTCCAAATTATTGAAACGTCAAAAAAGGTAACTTTTTATAAACGTCAAAGTGGAAACGTCAAAAATTACTTCTATTATAAACTCCACCATACGTCGAGTTTTACTACGGTGAGAAAGTTCTGATCCCCAAGTTATTGGCAGCGGTTTTTGATTTTGTATTTCTAATTCAGACTTTGAAGCAACTTTTTTCATTTATAACTTCTTTTAATAAGTTCGTCAATTCCGCTCTTCTACAGGCACCCGCCGCGCTACTCCAAAAATCAGTAAGACCTTAAAAAATAAATATTTTGTTGAAAAAGCAAAAAGAATATTGTTAAAAATCACCTTTAAATCTAAATATATTTCATTATCGGCTGTAGAAATGTTTTTATATGGTTCTTGGTTAAAATTTATGATTTTTTTCGGCTTATAGCCCTCCGATTTTCTTTTAAGCATGGCAAATAAATTAGCACATTTTTATGTCTATGTTTATTCTTATTGATAGTTCTGTTTCTAACATGGAATAATAACTCAATAATGAAGTAGGTTCACGGTCCTTACTTAGTTCGTTGAAATATGCTAGTAGAACTTTTCAGCAGTTATGTCCTTAATTTTCTTTTAATGGAGCCATTTCTCATATCTCTCAAATACTAAGGCATACTGTACGCGAGACTTCTGTGGAACAAGGCCTAGAATTGCTTCAGATGCACTTTCTTCCATATCTGCAGGCAAATCTTCATCGGAAAAACTCATTTTTATAGAATTTATTTCCTAAGTTGATAACAATAGCTGTTTGTTGATATCTCCTTAGCAACCGGTGGTGTCGGTCGCTTCATCGACCAGCCAACTATGCTGCGGGGTGTTACGTTGAGTCAACCCAACAGTGACAGACATCATGACTTATGACGTTTGTCACTGTTGAGTTGGAGAATAAAATAATCACCGATTTTATTAGTTGTTTACAATAAAAGTGAAATATTTAGTGGAAGTCTAATTAACTTAATTACTTGCAGTGTAACTAGTACTGATTCCCAAGTCAAAAATGTGTGGATTAAGTTTTATTGAAGCATAACAATTTCGTGCTTATTTTATAAAATACGTGCGATATATATATATATATATATATATATATATATATATATATATATATATATATATATATATATATATATATATATATATATATATACGCATTAGTGCCATAAACAACGTCATCATGACATTGAAATGAGTGTCATATTACTGTCAACATATAACAAGCGTAGACAAAATGGTTTTAAGTTTTTACTATTATTTTAACGACTAAGTTAATATAAAATTTTAGCTGTTAATCTTTGTTATTGAATAAGATTTGCAGAAAACAACTACTCAGCGGACAAGAGCTTCGACCTGCATTGAATTAAACCTGCAAATCTTGTTTGGTAGCTAAGATCATTTGTCAATTTCTCACTAGACATAGACTGGTTTCGAACTTTTTACATTCTCGTTAGTGTGCCATAAGTAATGGAAAAGACAAATAATAATAGCAAACCAGGCTTGCCTAGAGCAGACTAAGTAAAGCAGACATAGTGAGTGATAAGTGTATCCCTCTGCTAGTCAGTGCTACTACCAGTCAGATATCACTGATTTAGTGACTGATAGCGACCTGCAAAGTAGGTACCAAGAGCTTCGACCTCTAACCGTGGTGGGCTAAACTATATACTGAATAAAATTTGCAGGAAACAACTACTCAGCATACAAAAGCCCCGACCTGCATTGAATTAAATATGCAAATATTGTTTGGTAGCTAAGATCATTTGTCAATTCCTCACTAGACATAGACCGGTTTCCAACTTTTTATGTTCTCGTCAGTATGCCATAAGTAATGGAAAAGACAAATAATAATAGCAAACCAGGCTTGCCTAGAGCAGACTAAGTAAAGCAGACATAGTGAGTGATAAGTGTATCCCTCTGCTAGTCAGTGCTACTACCAGTCAGATATCACTGATTTAGTGACTGATAGCGACCTGCAAAGTAGGTACCAAGAGCTTCGACCTCTAACCGTGGTGGGCTAAACTATATACTGAATAAAATTTGCAGGAAACAACTACTCAGCATACAAAAGCCCCGACCTGCATTGAATTAAATATGCAAATATTGTTTGGTAGCTAAGATCATTTGTCAATTCCTCACTAGACATAGACCGGTTTCCAACTTTTTATGTTCTCGTCAGTATGCCATAAGTAATGGAAAAGACAAATAATAATAGCAAACCGGGCTAGCCATTGCGTATGATACACACAATAACTATTTTGTATAAGACACTTTCGAATTTTGCCACTTTATAAATGAATTTCAATTACCAGATAATTATGTAATAATCAGCTTTGGATGTTAAAGCTCTATTTAACAATATTACTTTGCAAACAGCTTTAAATAGCATAGAAAAATCACTGGGATGCAATACAGTCACATTGTGACATTTCCAAAAATCAATTTTTAAAATTAGTGGAATTTTTGTTTGATACAACAGTGTTTAGTTACAATAACACAGTGTACAAACAATAACTTGGTATGTCTATGGGCAGTCCAGTGGCCCCCATAATAGCACAGTATGTTATGGATGATCTGTTGGATAATTGTCTTGGCAACATTGACTTTGCTATCCCCTTTTTTGAAAAAATATGTGGATGAGATAATATTAAGCGTTCCTACAGGTAGTACTGAACTTTTGTTAAATATTTTTAACAATTATAATACATATTTAAAGTTCACTATTGAAGAAGAAGATACAGTTAACAGTGTTCCTTTTTTGGACACCAAACTGATAAGAAGAGATGATAATAAAATAATTACGACTTGGTATACCAAACCAGGTGCCTCTGGTCGCTTTTTACATTTTGAATCCAACCACCCAAATAAAATGAAAATCAACCTCATAGTAGGTATGAAAAATAGGGTGATAGCGACAAGACATACATCACTTAAAATACAGAATTTAAAAAAACTTTCCAACTTTTTTATTGATAGTGGTTAGCTACCACCGTTAGTCAAAAAACTATTGTTCAGCAGATCATCGATACATAATGTGTTACATGATTTTCAAAGGGCACAACAGAACCCGCCTCAAATCATTTATTGCTCACTTTCGTACTTCAGTCCACTTGATCACAGATTTAAAAAAATATTTTCTAAATTTAACAATATCAAATTAGCTTTTAAAAACAAAGTAACAGTTAACAACCTTTTTTCAAAATTAAAAGATAGGGAAAATATTTTGGTGATGTCCAATGTGGTGTATTGCATACCATGTGATGATTGTAACAATAGATATATTGGCCAAACTAGAAGGAAAGTTAAAGACCGTATAACTTCCCACAAAAGTGACATCAGACTTAACAAACAGTCTTGCACTTTAGCCAATCATGCATTATTACGTAATCACAATGTCAATTATAATAACGTTCAAGTATTAGATTTTGAAATGAACTATCACAAACGGAGTTTTTGGAAATGTGTCACATTTTCAAAGAACAAAATACCATTAATGCCAGAAAGGATATTGATAACTTAAGCATAATTTATACTTACTTACTACAATTCAACCATAATGTCCACAATGATGAAAACACCCTATATAGTATGGATTAATAATCAATGTTCCTAAATATAAGACATCGAGCTGTTGGTATCTACTGTCATTGTTCTTTTGGTTTCACTCTAACAAGTTTTTATATCCAAATTCTTTTTGTTTTTTACTTCATAAAAATACACATGTCTATTATAATTCTAAGAATTTAAATTAATATGGATCCTTAGTCATCCAATCATAATGTTGTTAATTTTACATAGTAGTGGTAGTAAATTACCAACAATTAATCATTAGTGTTTTTTCTACAATTTGTCAAGAATTTGTAGTTTTCAATGAATACAACTTTAACTTTAATCTCACTTTCGTAAGTACTTTTCACTTTTTCCATAACTTAGTTTAATTAATTATAATTTATTGTAGAGTTCCTGATGAAGAAACAATAAAAGTTTCGAATGATTGAACAGAAAAAGAGTTTTTCTTTTATTACCTGTCACATAACTGCAATCACCGTTTAAAAATTAAAAATATTTGTTTTTAACATAGACAGTCGTCTAATTTCCCTCTCTGAACTTATATATATATATATATATATATATATATATATATATATATATATATATATATATATATATATATATATATATATATATATATATATATATATATATATATATATATATATATATATATATATATATATATATATATATATATATATATATATATATATATATATATATATATATATATATATATATATATATATATATTATATATATATATATATAACCATAATTTTAAATGAATACAATATCAATTATCATTTACCTATTTATAATATTTATTTGTCTAGTTTTATTATTTATTTGCTAAAAGAACCAAAGAAACCAATTTATTCATATTTTAGGTCATAATTTAGCATTCAAAAATCTAATGCAGTAGTTAAGCCTCCCACATTTGTTAAATAATAATAAAAAAAACAACATTATAATGCGTTCCACTTGTGACATATTTAAAAGCACAGGTATATGTGGTAAAGCGAATTCTGTGTATCTAGAAAATGTTTTGAGGATTTAAAGACGTAAATGTTATGTTTGAATATTTTATACCTTATTATTACTTTTTGTTACCGACTCGTCGATAGTAGACATAGCTAAACTCTAGAAAGCTTAATTTGATCAGCTATTTCTCATTTACTATTACGTGAACGATAGGACTTACTGTATTATTCTTATTGAAAACATTGTTACGTAAGAAAAAAATTTTCGAGATAAGAAAATCTGTATTAAAATTTTATTGTTGTTCAAACCCCCCTTTTTCACCAATTTAAAATTTTACAACTTTTCCTAACACCCTGTATATAACACCTTTCGATAATCAATAAAAATAAGCTGTACCTCTCTTGAAATTAAAGCAGTTGTACCTGTAAAACAAAACAGATTTCAAAGATTTTCAGGTTGTAAATATTCTGTACAAGTCCGTTACTGAAATAGTATCATGATAATCTAAGTTGACCTTCTGTGATTAACTGGCCTTCTAATTGTAAATTGGTTAATATAGTGGGTCGAGAAAACAATAGACTGTCGCCTTTAGTTAGGATTTCTCTGCGCTGTGAACAATGCTAGGTTGGAACAACACGTCATAACAATAGGGTCAAACATGTTACGGCAGATCATGAAAAATGTGACTGGCCATGACCAGACATAATTTTTCACACTCAGAGAACCGCTGGTTTTAGAAATACAATGAACGCGCTACTTCAGTTTGTAGATCTCGATAACAAATTGCGCCCGTTGACAATTCATATATATAATGCTTTCAAAGATGTCCTTTCATTTAGCTGAAAGTTTTTAAGCAAGTGGAGAAAAATTATTGTGTAATAAATATCAGTCAAAAAATGTCTGTAAATCTTTTTTTGGTTAGTATCAATATGGCGTACTAAATTCGTTTAAAATGTCAAATTTTTAATATGTAAATTTAATCAAAATTATTTGTTACCAAATAATAGAGACCTATACAACTCTGGGTGTGCAACAAAGGCACATCTAGGATGTAAAGCAAATAAAGGATTCTCTGCGGCAAGTACAAACATCGACTCCGAAAGATTTGGTTTCCCAACTTTCGTGGAAGAACAAGATGTCTACGTCTAACATGCTTGCTGTTCCGATTCTGTTCTACTCCTTTATTGGAGTGAAGTGGACGGTAGACAAGCTGCTCCAATTAGACAAAGATACTCGCAAGATGGTAAATATTCATAGGAGTATTCATCCTAGATTGTCCGTTCCCCGTGTGTACCTTAAACATCAACGGGGAGGCCAAGGACTCCTGAGCCTAGAGTGTACGCATGGCAGAGCAGTACTGAGCATGGCATGTAACATCCTCAGGAGCTCAGATTCCCTGTGCGGTTAGAAAAACACCATGAGTAAAAGCAGGACTGTTCAACTGTTCAAGGCAGCAAAAAGAGCCTTAGATGAAGTCGATCTCGCAGTAACTGAGTTACAACCAAATCATCTGAGAGCCCAAATCATAGCTGCTGAACAGGAAAAACTGTTTTGGCAGCAAGTCGATAAACCCCAGCATGGTATCTTCTATAAGGAAATATTGGGTTTATCGACCAGGTTGATATTCACATCTTTAAAGTCAGAAGGGTTTAAGTCGGAGACCGAGGGTTCATTATGGCTTGGCAGGCCTTAATGAATTTCTCGGAATGGTGTTATCAACAACCTGGTCTATTGTAGCCGCGTGTGGCGTCTAGAAGTTCCTGATATCAACTGCAGGACCAATTGTCAAACGCCGGATACGCTCACGCACATACTTTCAGTATGTCCCATATATACGATTTCGGTTCACATCCACCAATATAACACGGCGTTACGAGTGCTATATTATTACCTAGGTCATTCGTATGGGGTAGACCACACACCAGTACTGTCTTACCTCCCAAATGTTGTCGAGACCAAGAAATGCAGGACTTACTAGAATTACTCATTCCCTCCTAGACCATCAAACCAAGGTGATGTATGCATCGAGTTCCCGACCCCTGCCGAGAAAAAACGTTATTTTGAAGGAATAGAAAAAGTGGATTAAATATCGTGATCTCTGGTGTGAGCTCCAATTTGTACCCAGGCTACTCGGTCATGACGGTCGTCCTAATAATGAGTGTACCCGGAGGAATAATGCCTTCCTTGCTCTCGGAATTGAACACCGGCCTGCCAAAAATCAGCCGAGTGGATAGCTGGCCAAATGCTTAAGGCGGCCATTCTATGGCCTCTCCGTCTGCTTAGAGCACACGATTTTGGTATCTACAGTCAATAACCTTGAAGGATGTGATGAGTGACTGTTAATTCGTCAGCACAACTCCCGTAAGGCGTCGGAGTCCACGGGAGGATTGTCCGGTATCGTTTATTCCGAAAGAAAGTATTTTCGAATTGATATATAACACAAAATACTAAATTCTTTAAGGGATTAGCGTATTAATATGATTTCTTCTAATATTTCCTTCTTCTCTACCTAATATATACTTTAGAGCATGTAAATTATTCACCACTTTTATATATTCTCTCAATTACTCTGTTAACTTTTATTGTACCTTTTTCGCATTTTATTACACTTTAAATTTTATTACCCTGTGGCATTTAAATACCTATGGATATTTAAAGCATAAGTAATAGTTTTATACTCAACAACTTCTAACGCCACTGTATAATATTCGGGCGATTAAAATTGATAGCTCTGACATCAACGAAATTTAGAACAACTGGAGACATCGTTTAACAGTATTAATTACTTCTTTGCGCCAGAGAAATACATCAATATCTATGTAAATTTATGTCTGTTCGTTTAAATCGAATATTGTAGCTTAATGTAAATAAACAAAATTGCTGCCGTTAAAGCAAAACTGCACAAGTATAAACGAATAAACCAGATATTGTATAAGTTTTTTGTGCCGTGATACACATTTGAAATGAACATTTTTATTTAAAGAAGGCTCCCTTGGTTTAAATTGGTATTGATAACCGTTATCGAGTAAATTGATTGTTAACATTTCTTTTTTGACAAATTATTAGACCGAAGGATTTGAATACCTATTTACCATTGTGACGTACTTCGCTGTTCTACACAAGAGCAGAAGTGTCACTTTGACGCCCAACACTACGGCGGTGCTCACGGTACGGATATCTCGGGCGCCAGTTTCTGTTTAGAGTGCAGAAACACCACTTTACTCTATCGGCGGAACGATAGAGGCCGGGCAACTACAGTGAAGAAACGGATAAGCCAGGGGTCGAGAAAAGGTAACTTACACACTACAGTTAATGAAACGACTCTTATTCAATATATTTACATTTATTCTACACACTAATTATTATTTACACTTTATATACACCTTAGTAACTACAACTTATACTACAAACGGTCTTAATTACAGGCGAGCGGGGACAGTAAGCGGGCGTACAAGCGGTGCGACACGGTAATACGGTGATTAAGCAATGAAAACGGGGACCAGCAATAATGGATCGGCCATAAGCAGACGACGGACGGATACCAGGCGGGGAAGCAAGCGTTAATACAAGCACACTATGACTATGACTTACTAAGGCTTTTATTTACTATACCTTTATTTACCAAACCTTAATACCTACTTCCGTATCCTGGGCTGCTTCTTCTCTGGAGCGCTCGATGTCGGCACGTCTGGTCGGTACTGGCGGCAGCAACGTACTGTCCTGGATGCTTATGCTGGTCGGCGTGGTTCTTCAGTCAGCAGCTAAACGGCAACTGACTTGTTTGAAAATCCTCAAGCTGCTCTGCCCTCCTACTCTGCCAAAAGCAGAAGTAGGAGAGCGCGGTAGTCATGCGCGAAATATTGCAACTACGTCACCTTTTACCGACTTAGAAAAATTCGCAATTAAATTTGTATACCTATGTACCTCTATACTCACAAGATTACTTACTGTGCTGGTCATCGTGGTTCTTCGGTTGGCGGTCAGACGGGAACTAACTTGTCTCAAAAATCCTCATGCTACTAAACACTGCCAAAAGCAGAAGTAGGATGAGACGCGGTAGTGATGCGCTGTATATTACAACTACGTCACTTGTTTACTGACTTAGAATAATTCCGCATTAAATTTGAATACCTATATATCTTTATACTCACGAGTTTACTTACTATCCTAGTCGGCGTGGTGCTTCGGTTGGCGGTCAGACGGGAACTGATTTGATTGTTTCCAGTCTCGGAGACCTTTACGGTAGGACGGACACAGGAGTGCCGGGAGCAATATGCGCGCTTCGCGTTTAGCGATTCACGTACTGCCCGCAACTTGGCATATTTGGAATGTTTACACAAACAGATCAATACTACCTATCTATAATTAACAATTAAACTATTATTAATGAGCAGCTGACAATACCACTATAAAGGGCGCAGTACTACAATGTTTAAAATATCTTTTGAAACAGACAAATAGCACCTAGTTACCTAATTTAATTCTATAAAATAATCACTTCGTTACACCATAACAAACAAAAGATTCTTAATGACTATCAATGACGTCTACAATTCTGTCAATGGCTGTTGCAAAAGCTGAGGCAATTAACAAATTTTTCATTTCATATTTTGTTTACCGATGAAACAAGCTTTACTAGAGACGTTAATTTTTACAACGACCATGAAACGATTGATGAACATCCACATATATTTTCTCAATCGAGACTTCAGATATGGTTTGCAATCAATGGTTGGGCACACATTTTAGGTCATAGACTAATCGGACAATTTGTGCTACCAAATCAACTAAATGGCCAAAATTATTACAACTACAATTTGCTGGATTACACTTTGTATCCGAGAATCAACGCCGAAACATGTGGTTTATGCATGATGGGGCGCCACCGCATTACATATTTAATACTAGGCAACATTTAGATGAAACGTAAGGGAAAAATTGGGTTGGTCGAGGTGGTCGGTTCTTTGGCTTCCCGGTCCCCTGATTTTAACCCCGTGAATTATTTTTGTGGTTAATCTCAAAGCGAAAGTTTTTGCAACAGCAAATGATATCATTGACCAACTGCTAGAAAGAGTTGAACTCGCATGCTTGGAAATAAGGTAAACTCCAAGAATTTTTAAATATTGCGCAATTCTATAGAACGCCAGGCTACATTGTACGTCCAAATAGAAGGTAGTCATTTCGAACAAAAAATTATTTTCATTTATTTTTGGTATCCTTAAAATTAAAATAATATTTGTTGTGTCAAAATCACAGTTCTATTATTAGAGTTTAGTATCACCATTAATTTAAATGTTGTTGCAAATGTGTAAAAAACCCTAATTTTTTGTTTTACATTCATTACTGTTTTGTTTATTAATAGCTGTGTACTGTTTCTTTGAATAAGTAGTAACGATTCTGATTTGCTACATTCTTTTTTTTACCGCCATGCGTCATGATAAATCAAACCCAATTTACTCGATAACGGTTAACGATATCGACTTAAATAAGAATGTCTAAATATTCTGAATTAATGGTAAAAATTACAAGAAAGTTTGAAAAAAATACAGAGTGAAACACCCTTGTCTCATAATCGGGGAGTGCATGATTTTAATAACCAAAAATGAACTAGCGCATCTTATTTTACATACAAAACTAAGTGGATGCCAAAAGTGTCTTCTATTTATCTTTTACAGTTGTTCAAAAAATAGAAAAAAAAATCATCTGAACTCCTTTAAAGGCCTCTAACTTTCTAGGGGTGCGTTTTATGCCACATATGAAACCTGGTAGGTTGGTTGTGGCTCCATACCTTGATGATTAGCTCAAGTAGTGTTCTTCAATTGCAGTTATTATGACACTATTCCAGACATCCCCACTGCCACAAAATTATTTTTGATAAGCTATTATAGGACTGATCGTATGCCACTATGGATATCCACTCGTATTAGATTGTACACTGTAAATTTAGAATTAGGTTTTTTGTCACTAGGAGGGTCCCAATATGGAAAATGGATAAGGTTTTATGTAAATACATAAATAAATATGTTGTAAAAGCAAACTTAAATTTGCCGAATTTTTTAACTTTATTATTTCTTTGTGTATGAGCTTTTGTCACGCATACTTTTAAATTTCAAATCCGCCGAATAGAGTGTGCTACTAATTATTATGTTGACATCAAAATAAAGCGTCTTTTTGCAAGACTAATTACTAAAGATGTATAGTAAACCCTAAAAAAACATCAATATTTACTTGTCAGACGGTTTCTTTCTATGTTGGATTTTTTATGCACGCAAAACAAATAGAGTCTATTTATCCACTTTCAACCTACGTTTCCCATTGTAAAATGGATTGCTTGCTTTCATTGTTACTTTAACAGATTTATATATTCAATTAAATTCGATCAATAAAGGGGTATTTTATTTTGCTTTCATTGGTTACACTGCGGAAACTTTAATAGAGACTCTATAGGGTTTTGACGTATTAATATTAATCCTAACTCAAGTTAGTCACATTCGACTAAAGTATAGGGTGTAAACTTAAAATAGCCCCTAATTTAAGTGTTTACGAAAAGGAAATGGATTTGCTTATAATACTCTATTAAGTATTAAATTAAACTGTCAAATTATAGCTTTCACGTATAACATAAAAAAAATAGTTTTAAGCATAATGTCACGTAAGGACGCTTATTTCTTTTGATGCATATCTGTGCACATTTGAAAAAGTTTTCCATTATATTATTATCTCTAGAAATATTTGGGCAATACATGATCTATTGTCCGATAAATTTTCTATCTTGGTTGACTTTATAACTTATTTGTTTAGGTAGCTCCAAAGAAAATAATCTGTTGGAGACAAATCAGAGTGACGAGATGGCCAGGCCTGATCCCTCTTTGCAAAATCAAAAAAGGAAATATTTGTCGAAGAATATTATTGATTTGACATATGCAATCTGGCTCCATCCTATTAGAATATAACAGCATCGGCAAATAGTCCCATTTCGGTTATTAGAAAAGTTTTAATCATCGCAATGTAGCATTCGATATTGATTTCCATTTTTGTTTGAAAAAATTATGGTGCAATTATTCCAAACAATAAATACACAGCAAACATTAACTTTAAGAGAGTGACTTATTATTCATGAATAATTTGAGGATTTTCTGATGAACAGTATCATTCAGCTTGTTTATTTTGTAATAAAAAAATACTATTTTTAACCATTTGCGATTAAATTATTGATAATATCTCTATTTGTTAGGATTGCTTATATCTTACAGTTTTAGGAACTGTTGCCCTTTAAATGAATAAAATTTAAAGATTTTGTTTTCCGTCACTACTATTTCTTCTCAAGTGAAGTTGGAAAAGAAAAGTTTTTGCTTGTTCCAAATGCAATCCATAAGTATTTTAGGCTCAGTTCATGGAACGCAGTACCAAAACATTAGTGTCTACCGTTCGATTCATGATTTATTCATAAACTTCCCGAACTGCATCAGATACGTGGAATATAATTCGAATAAAAGTAGAAGGTACTAATCTTTCTGCAGTAACAACCAATTTTTGATTCGTGTTGGCTTTTTAGTTCTGTACTAAGAAAGGACAAGAGCTTTTCTTTATTCTCATCCACTCTTAGGAACGTCTACCACTGATAGGAAAGAGCGATTGAAGAGGTACCATGATATCTGGTACTAGCACTACGTGATTGTCGTGTACGCATTTTAATGCTATTGGGTTGGTAAATATCCCAAATAATGGCAAGTATTTGAGTAACGTCAAGTTATCGATAGACATTGTTGAAGTAATTCTGAGATGTTTTAGAATTATCAGGTTTCAACATTTTTACGATAATAAGTATTATTGTTAAGTATTCTTATTGTTATTATTATCACTAATATATTATTTTATGTATGATATTACTCATAATAATAATAATACTGGCAATAACACACGAAAGGATTTTTCGCGACATCATATTAAATAGTGACATATAAGCGTGCCACTTCCCATTTGGCCTAATGACTATAGGAAAATCGTTTTGGACTATGACAAAAGAAACACGATTTTTTTTTTGTAGGAAATTTTGTTCCTTTATTTTTACTCAGCACTTTTTTGCCAGAAGTAAAGATAATCGCAAAGAACTGGCCAAAATGTATTGTTATTTTCAAGATGACCGCTGAATAAAAAATATTTTGCTTGGCACTATATCACATTTTTTTCATCGAGAGAAACTTTATCTCTGTGCCAAATTTCATGTTAGTATCACAAAGGGAATGATTCTTATACTTAGCAACTCTACTAAATCAGAAATAAGCAAAAATACCGCTCTTTTTTACAGACTACAAAGAACTAAATTGAGATTCAATAAGTTATTTTTGTTATGTGAGGAAAGCGCTTTTATTACTGTCAACAAATTATATGTTGTAAATATACATAATAATAATTTATGGAAATATTATATCGGGTGTCAACGAGATCATGTATCAGCCCGACATTTTTTTAAAAGTTGGAATAAAGTTTCCAAATTTAAAACCAAACATATATTATCAATACCACTTCCAGTTTCAGCGGAAGTGTCATCAATTTAGGAATTTTAAATTGAACAGCTTGTACGTTTTAACATATTCGGATTATACATGAAGTTTTCTATGTAATAAATGAACATTTTTAATATTACCCTCAAATATGGCGGACATTTAAATTTTTTATGAAATTCAACATTAATAATTGAAACTTTCTGTATAATGAAAATTTTTCCAAGTAGGCATTGGATATCATAATGGTTCATTTTTGTTATTTGGATGCAATATGAAGCATACATTTTTCATAAAATTGTTAAAGCGTTAGACAAAAAAAAGACACAACTCTTTGTTAATTTCTCACGAGCTTTTGATCTGGTTAATCACTAGTTGCTTAAAGCCAAACTAGGACGATACAGTGTTCGAGGAACTGCCTAGGAAATTTTTTCTTCTTACCTTGACAATAGAACACAAATTGTAAAAATGAGTAGAAAGCAATACTTATGATATCAGAGCAGGAGTTCCGCAAGGCTCAATCTTAGGATTTCCCTTATATATGTTATATTGTTTGGTAATGACTTAATTAGCTATTTGGAAAAAATATCAAATATTTATGCGGTGTGCTATGCCGATGATACAAATCTTCTAATCACAGGAAATAATTTAGCTGAAGCCAGAGTAACCAGTGAAAGAGTTTGTGAAAGATTATGCTGGGCCCAAAAAAATAAGTTAATTTTAAATAATTCTAAGACTCTTGCTATTAAATTTTCTAATAATAACACTGACAATCTTACACTTTTCCATGGTACCGACTATAAAATAGAAATCTGTGATAAGTTGTTAGGTACTACTATTGATCAACATATGCAATAGTCTCAACAAATTGACAATTTATGTATGAAATTAAAGACCAGTTGCTATGTTCTAAAGTTTATGTCTAAACACTGCAGCCAGACTATTTTGAAAACTCTATATTATGCCAATTTCCATTCCCATCCCATACGGAATTGTGAACTGCAAAAAATGAGCAGTTAGTTCATAGCTTGTCAAATCTGAATTACAGAGAGTCCTGTTACAATAATTTTTTAAAATCTTAAGATTTTAACTGTTGCTAGTCTGTATGTTTTAATGGTATGTTTATATTATTAAAATATATCAATGTTTGTAAGAAAACAAGTCAGTCATTTATATGAAACTAGATCCAGAGATCTCTTACTGCCTGATTCTCACAGAACTAGTATGTACCAGCAGAATTTTCTTTTAACAAGGATGTAAATTTTATAACTGCTTTGATAAAGATATTAGGGCTTCTGCAAGTATACATATTTTTAAAACTCAATTGAAAAAATTGTTACTTGAAATTTTTTTACCGATTTTAATTGTCCTTAATTTGACTTATTTCGTCTTTAGATGACTAGTTTATACACATGTTTTTTTCACGTGTATTTATCTTTTAACATATTGTCTTTATTCTCTACATGTTGTATGTGTATATATGTTTGTCCGCGATAATTCAACAAATACTAATGGGAGACTTCCCAAATTTGGAAGTTAAGATTTTCAACAACATTTTAGGTGACACATTAAATTTGGTGAATGTGGTATCACCAGAAGAGACTTAATGAATGAAAGAAAAGGAAAATGTACAATTTCGGGAAAAAAATTAAAAATTTTTATTGCATTTCTGGATGAATCTCGACGAATTATAATGAAAATCATTACTTTATGAAAAGAATCTGTCCGCATGTCTATAGTATCGCGATAGCAGCCACAGTATTTGAGATAATGCTTTCAAATTTGATACACGTTCTAAATGTCAAATACAATGATAAATTCGGTGATGAACAAAATAGGCCAGCTGAAAGGAGGTCCACGGGCCACAATTTTTTTGTATTAGTCTTTATAAAGAAATATATTCTTCATGAAAGATTATAATTCATGTCTACTATATCAAGTCAATTAAATATTTTTTCCAAGTAGGTACTTAAATAAAGCTGATGTAAACTAAAAATTTTTTACACATTTGACCTCATGAAATGAGATTAGGATAAATTTAGCAATTTGACATTTGAAATGTCTAATTTAGGTACAAAAATCATTGTAAGAAGAAATTATTAAAATATATGACATGACTGTTTATTGACAGTACGCTGAAAATTAATTATTTAAAAATTTTAATGACACAATTTCAAGATACACTATTAAAATTTAATTGAGGTAAGTGAAAAATTAAATAGAATAATTTTTTTAGATCCGGATGATATATACTAGTATAAGAAAGTTATGTGCCTGCCACATCAAATATTTTATCTTGTTAATATAGTAAACATGGTCGCATTATAAAAAAAAACTTTAAATTTATATTAAATAATCAAAATGACGCCCCTCCTCATTTCTACATAAACTAATTCTTTTAACGAATTTCATCAAACAATTATCCAACTATTGTGGAGTTATTTTTTTTATAGTTTTTCTGACTCGTGTTTCTAGTTTTTCCCAAGTGACTGACTGTACAATATAGACTTTATCTTTCAGAAAATCTCAAATATTTAGGTCCATTGGTGTTAAGTCAGGTGACCTGGGAGACTGCCTGACCGGTCAATTTGCTCCAATCCATTTATTGTAGAAATTCACATCAATAGTTGGTGACTCTGCGGAAATAGTCTATCTCTGACCTCTCTTGGCAATTGATTTATAAAATAATTGTAAATATCAGTAAAAAATTCCAGGTGTCTCTCGAGGTCAACTGACCATCAAAAATTATTTGAGGCAGCAACACATTAGGTACCAAACATTCCCAACCAAACATTAAAACCAAATCTGTCTAGCTGGATTCCTTCTCTAAAGATGTGTTGATTTTGTTGTCAGTATCTAGTATTTTGCCAGTTGAATATAATCCCATATTTGTAAATTTATTCATCAGAAAATAGTATTTGCCTTGCAAAATCTTTATTTCTTCTAATTTTATTTATAGCCCAGCCACAAAATATCACTCTTCTTTCAAAATCGTTTCCATGTAATTGTTGATTTATTTGATATTTAAAGTTTTTGTAATAGTATCAATTTAAAATCCTTCTTGAAGATTCATGGCTAATATTTTAACTTATCACCAATTTTCCGTAGGGATATCAATCCTATCAATTTCAACAAGAGCTAATACATTTACTTCAGCCTCCTCTTTTATAATTACACCTTAATTTTCATCATTTATCAGGTCAATTTTTCTAAATTGAGCTTCTGATTCTTATGAAATAATTTTGCGGCGTATGTCTTTTGTTTGGAAAACGTTGTCCGTATTTTATTGCAGCAGCTCTGGAATTTTTAGGAAAATCGCCGTAAATTAACAACATGTCGACCTTTTCATTTTGTGTGTACATTTTTAATCGATAATGAAACAGTAAATGTAAAGGAGCAACTATCAGTTAGTTATTTAAATAATATTATGTGATTCTCATTTATTTTCAAAGGCAACTTTATTTGCAAATTTTAATGCCTTAAATTAATATCTTTCATACGAGACCAAAAGATATAAATTTGCCACAATTCGTTTACAATGAAATCCGAAACTTAAAGTTTAAATTATGATGATTCCTATAGTAAAGGAAAAAATGTATTTGTCGCACGAAAGTCAGGAAAGAATTGTTTTGAATTTTTTCAAATAATTTCATTATAATGATAAATATTCGCTTGATCTATCAAATATTAAAAATGAACCATATTATAATATCCAATGCTTACTTGGAAAATTTTCATTATACAAAGTTTCAATTATTAATTTTGGATTTCATATAAGTCCGCCATATTTGAGGGTAATGTCAACAATTTTTAATTATTATATAAAAAATTTCATTCATAATCAGGATATGTTAAAATATACAGGATGTTCCATATAAAAATTCAAAATTGATGATATTTCCGGTGAAACCGGAAGTGATATTGATAATATATGTTCGTCAAAATAAACCTATTTACTTCACATACGTGTTTTAAATTTGAAATTTTTTTTTCCAATTTTTAAAAAATGGCGGGCTGATACATAATCTCGTTGACACCCAGTATACTCATTATACAGATTAATTGAGGACCAACACAAGTATAATGATTACTTGAAGTTGAAGTTATATAACTGTAGGTTTTATAGCCAACAATAACCGAAATACAATGTCCTTACATAACTACTACTTGTATACCTTATCTCGGGCCTACCTAAATTTATATTTACATTAGTTATGAGAAATGGTGTCGTGAATATTTCAGCGACTCCTACAACAGCACTGTCTATCCGTAATTTTAGAAGGCCTGTATTATTTTGACTTTAAGACTCTTATATAATTATGAGAAAATATCTTCCTTCTCTAACATAGGTGTGAATTGAGATCTTATTGGTTCTTTTATATTACACCACAGTAGTTCAACATTATTTATTCTATTTATTTAAAACACAAAAGAAATGTCATGATAAGAGGATGGATGTATGACTTCAAAAACATTTTTAACATACTTAAACACAGAATAAGTATTCATTATTAAAAACCGGATGAAATATAAACTTCTGGTAGGCCCTTTTTTCCGTATATAAAAAGTGATATAAAAGTGGATGAGTTGGTTGCACTGCGATATGTTTTGACCATTTTAGAGACAAACAGATTGGGTCTGCACTTCCCCCTCTTATCCTACGGACGCTACTCAAAACTATTTTTCTTATATACTAGAGCTCAATGAATAGTTTCAAGAACCGTTCCGAAGAAAAAATTGACCTTTCTTCAAAATGTGGCGACCGTGATTACGAAGATTTTAAAAATTTACTTTTTTGTGAAACAACTCCAAACTGAAAGATTTTAATCAATTTTTTTTGCAGGCCATACTGAACATTATTTAAATCCAGTGAATTATTTTGTATAAATCTACTTAGAATACATGGTTTATGAACTAATAAATATTTATTTAGTGCTGCGAAATGCTGTAGAAAAAGCTATTAAACAGTAGTGTTCGCGACTACAAGTGACAGTAATTGAAAATACGGGATATATCAACGTCTTTGATGTTCAGTGTTAACTGTTATAAAGTAATTTTTTTATAACACCAAAAAATCTGTTTTTGCTATACTTCTTTGGAAACTTAAAAAAGTGAAAAATATTTTAAAATTAATGGCAAATTTTCAGTTTTATACGACACCAGTAATATCTGGTTCTATAAAAAGAAATACTTTAATTAAAAAAAATTTCTTAGGCGCCGTTATTCTTGTAGTTTAAAGCCTTTCGGCCCACATAAATCTAACCCTCGTACTTCGAATAAATTAGTATGTTACGGGAATATGAATTATTTCAGTTGTAATTAATAATAATAAAAATAAACATTTTAAATAAGATAAATTTTTGAAAAATTTATGCGTCTAAATTATTTAAATACCCACGTTCGGTATTAAGTAATTCGATCTTGTACTCACCATCTGACAAGTTTGTATTTTGAAAATTTTTAAAATATTTCACACTAATAATTTGATATTATCTTTCATCCATGATTGAATAGGGTGCATCACTCTTACTGATTAAAAACAATGCAGGAGCCAAAACCTATCCTTATGGAACTCTAGATTTAATAATGAGAAGATCAATTTCCATTTCATTAGAAATACCATATTGTCTCCTTTAGCTAAGGTTAAAATCTGATAAATCGCTGCTATTACTAGACAGGCCATAACAATCAATTCATTCAACTATATAACATATATTTCCTTTAGCGTAATAAATAATTAACTGATGAATTTTTGTGACGTGGGAAAAGAATATACATAATTAAATGAGTTTAATAATGGTCTATCGAGCAAGTTTTTTTGGAATTTATTCTAAAAAGCTTCGCAGAAATAAATTAATTAAGCTTTACATTTGAGTCTGTCGTCAACACAAAAATATATTGAATAACGCCCGAGAACATACAAAAAATAATGCTTTTCCGACTTTTCCTATAATAGGTATTCCTGACACTGACACCATTGTTCATTTCACTGAACAATCACTGGTTCAAGCTAGTGGTTATCAAGTTGGCAATTGAGATACTATTTTTAATTCATATGAATTGCGAATTCTATAAATAGCTGTCAGCTGCAAATATAAAATTTATTGAATTTTCTCGATACGTACAAGTACGTTTACACATATAGTTCATAGAAGTAATCTTAAATTCGTTGTGCTCTACAATAAATAAGGAGTTTAATATTGAACGTAGAAAGCTTTATCAATTTAACTACGTTTGTCGTGCGAAATGAAACATATTGTTATTTGTTAAACATGAACATTTATTACTTCTTATATTAAGACGAAGCAAAAACTGTTTAGAGAAAGTTATTAAATTACTATTATGACAATCGTGTACTGTAAATTGTCCTATTTTTTAAAAAAGCTTTTTATACTCTTGACTTATCAAAATACCACGGTGTATTTATGACCAATATAATCAATCAATCAATATATGTACATATGTATAAAGTAGATTTATGTAGCACTTCTTAAAAGTCCTCTCTAAATGACAATGAAAATGATGACCAGCTGACTAGTACCACAAATTTAAAGTGATTCTGTGTTAGGACTAAACATACCACGATGGCGATTACACCATGATAGAGCGTGGCTAGTCATAGATGCTTAGATGCATATACCTACGTAGGCAACACTATACAGGGTGTTTCAGTTTTTAATCCCAGGACTTTAGGAGGTTGTAGAAAAAGTTATTTTAGGCAGAATATTTCTAGTAAACCTATACTTTGAATCGCTTCCTAAGGGAGCTACACCCCTATAAAGGAATCGGGGGAAACCATTTGATTGTTTCACCAAGTACCTTTGATTACATTGTACTTTGGTTTATGTAAAATAAACAGAGGCGTCTCGTTTGAAGGGTTCTTGACGATTTTTTATTAATAATTTTTTCTCTGATAGAAATTTCATCAAATCGATAGGATATTGAGAATCTACAAGATAATACATAAATAATGTACTCTCAGTCAGAGTCGATTAGATGCATCGTTTTCGAGAAAATTTGATTTAAAGTAGATTGGACTCACGTATTAGTGTTTATTGTAAAGTATAATAAAATAAAAATAACTACATTAAAAAATGGGTTTTAATTTAAACAATAATAGCATCATAGAAAACAGCATAATGGTAATGAAATCTTTAAAAACAGTGGTCAAAAACAAAAAAAGGGAAACAATAATAAATCTACAAAAGGTGCTCAAAGTGAGATCCATTCTATTCAATACATAGTTCACATCTCCGAATTAATGACCGTCGCACCAATGACAATTGATGCCGATTTTGACGTAAGTCATCGCACACAGTATTTATGCGGTCGATTAATTCATCTCTTGTATTGACTGGACTAGAATACACTTTTTCCTTCAAAAATCCCCATGCAAAAAAATCCAACGGTGTAATGTCAGGTGAACGTGCTGGCCATGCTACAGGCCCACCACGCCCAATCCACCGTCTTGGATAATTAGCATTCAACCAGTTCCTAACTTGAATTCCATAATGTGCTGAAGCACCATCCAATTGGAGCCAACTATTATGCCTCACGTGTAAAGGCAAAATATCTGAAATATTTTCATCAAGGAATTCAAAAAAATGATACGGCTTTCAATCTGGGTGGTAAGATGCGAGGACCGCAAATGTTATCTCCAATAATTCTGAGCCATACATTTACGCTAAATTCGTGTTGAAAATGCGTTGGTCTTATTGCACGAGGATTTGCATGTACCCATACACGATAATTATGAAAATTTACAACACCTCGGCGGGTAAACATTGCCTCATCTGTCCATAATAATTTCAACAAAAAATTGCCATCTTCTAAATGCATTTAGCAACCACTGACAAAAATTTATACGATGACCATAATCACCTGACATTAATCCCTGAACTGGTTGTAAATAGAATGCATGTTGGTGATCTTGGCGTAAAGCCCTACATATGGAAGTAGGGTTAATATTAATGTATCGTGAGACCCTTCTAACACTTGTAGTAGGATTCTGTTGAAACTCTCTGAGAATCCTCATAATTCTTCTCCTATTATTACTATTGAAGTCTCTGTTTTGTTCGTGAATATTCCTTCCAATACCATGTTCCGTAAAACGTAATTGATTTTGGACAAAAACGTTTGGGTCTGGACGCCTTCTCTCAAGATAACGTCGATGATATTCTCTCGATGCCTCTCCAGAATTACCAACACGTAATCCATAAACAAAATGGATATAGGCGTATTCTCGATTTGTAGATACTGTGGACATTTTATACAATAATTCACCTAGGTATAGCTTATATTTACTAGTCTTAATAAAATTTGACAATTCAGATTGTCATTAAATATTTATTCTTTATTTTTTTTCATAGCACACTTAAAATGATTTAGAAAATCAATACTTCATAATGAATACTAATACGTGAGCCCAATCTACCTTAAATCAAATTTTCTCGAAAACGATCGACTCTGACTAAGAGTACATCATTTATGTATTATTGTCTGTAGATTCTTCAATCCCCTATTGATTTGATGAAATTTCTATCAGAGAAAACATTATTGATTAAAAATCGTCAAGAACCCCCAAACGAGACGCCTCTGTTTATTTTACATAAACCAAAGTACAATGTATTCAAAGGTATTTGGTGGAACAATCATCATATAAAAGTATATTAGAATACGTTCAACAATTTTTGAGATATTTATAAAAAAATGGTTTCCCCTCTAACCTTTTATTGGGATGTAGCTCCCTTAGGAAAAGATTCGGAGTATAAGTTTATTAGAAATATTCTGCTTATAATAACTTTTTCTAGAACCTCCTAAAGTCCTGAAGCACCCTGTATTATGCGCGATGCAGCAGATGTAATAATTATATCTGCTGCATCGCAGAGATTTCAAATACTGACATTTCTGCGAGTCATATTCCAGTCTGCTGTCTGATAAAAATAACAATGCTACGGCATACTGGTTTAAAATTTGCGTCTTACATTGTCAAGCATATAGATCAAGATCTAAAGTGTAATTAAAAACGTTTATATTTTGACTTCAAATCGCCTCGGGCACAAGCATATTGAACTAAAAGTTTACTGCGTCAGGCGAATGTTTGACATGAAAATCCACACTCATTCTATTATGCTTAGAACTTGGACGGATGCATCGGTTCCCAGTGATGGCTTTTATGCAGATAATATTATATTGTAAATACCTACTAACACATTCCCAAACTAGAGAAAAACAAAAATGTACAAAACATGATAAAGTGAATTTTATTTCATTTTAAAATGTTGATAAGTAAACTAGTTTTATCGAAAAAATAAAAAAAGATATATTTTTACACCAGCCAAATTTGGGGGTGACGTCAAACTATATCTTTCCTCATAACTTGTGAATGGTTGGAGATGTCTAAATTCTGCAAAGACATTTAATTGGTTCCTTGTTAAAGGCTACTCAGAGGTAGGGGTTTCAACCCCATACCTATTCACAAATTCACAAATACTGCTTAGACAGAATACTTCAATTCTACCTCATACAAAACACAAAACGTTGAGTATATTTGTTGACCTAGATATGACAAAAAACAAGGTTTCAGTAGTATTTAAATGGTGGTGTACGTCAATTTTATTTCATTTTAAAATGCTAGTTTTATCGGAAAATGTATGGCAAACAATATAAGAGAATATTTTATTTTGTTATATTTTTGTAGTTCTGTAAATATTAAATATACTGAAAAATTTTAATATAAGTATACACATTTATTTACTGTTTTAATAACGTCGTTTTTTTTTTGTAAAAATTCGAAAATCAGTTAACCGATTGTTTTAGAATACTAGAATTCGCAGACTGATTTTTCGGAAATCAGTTTTTATACAAAAATTACAAACTCTTAGAAATGATGCGAGGAATATTCTACAAACTTTAGAACGTTTTGAGATTGCAAATATTACATAGGTAGATGTCGAAAGATCTTTTTCGCTTCACTCACATTTGTTTACTCCACAAAGATCTTTTTCAGCAGAAGACATAGAAACTGTGTTACTTATGTTAATATTTGTTGATAATGTGATATCAGCCAATCTCCTCGGACGTTAACACGTAAAAGATAAGCAATGTTACTTATTTCATTATCTGCCTTAATTATAGGGGTATCCACATGGGATGCTACTGAAAGCCGTCTGATTTGCCACGCTCTACACCACGGTAACGATTACGATAGATCGCCATTGGAAAATGGCTATGGCAAGGATAAGAATAAGGGAGGGAGGGATTACAGCATTATCACCTTCATTTCCATAGATTTAATTTATATTTTGTTATTTAACCTTTGCATCATAAATAGAGACTTGAAATTGAATTACATAACAGGAGAGTACTTATGAATATTTATATTTATTCTACATAACCTTATTAGACCTTTCTTCTCTTGATGTCATTCATTAAAATTACTAAATATTTACACCACTCAATCATAATTTATTTTAACATAATATACAGACTTATCAGTTTAAACAGTTCATATGGTTAAAACTCTTACAATTGAACACTACAACAGTGTAAGCGAACATTCTTTATGCATAATTCAAGCTTTGTTTACCAATTTCCTCTCCAAAACTGCTGTTTATATGACATCAACGGAAAAATTTTATTAAGCATAATATGAGTATTTTTAGATTTATTTGTTATGTATTGATGATCCAAATTTTTTACTTTTAAAAAGCAAAGTGCAATCATGATCCTGCTTTCTTTTATTTAATTTCAAAAGATCTGTACATATGTATGAAAATATTTAGACATTATGTTTCTTTTTAGATACTATTACTATCGTTCCTTTCTAATGAAATATCTATCTCTTGATTTTATTGTGTGACCGTTGATATTGTCAAGCTCCCACATTTTCTGTTCTTCCTTCAACGCATGCTCTACACTTAATTTGTTTCACTTAATTCTTTCATAATATCCTTAAAATGATCCCGAACATCCTTTAATTTGAATGCAGTATTTTTTTACTACATAACGCTTCACTCAGACCCACACTATTTCTATCGGATTATGTTTGCAGTTATAACTTCTTCATCAGTCTTATTCGTTCCGGATTTTGGTTATCATCACGGCTATTTTAATTTTATTTACTGCGTTCCTAAAAAGCTCAATGGTGGTTGTTCTGGACCACTTCCTTCAGTTGGGAGCCAGGAGATTCTTTTTCGATATGGACCTCCTCACCTCCCAACCGCTTCTGGCTAAAGAAGACGGTACTTTTGCTGGTTTCTTATCACATTGCCGAAATACTTTAGCTTTCTTTGTTTGATAGTAACTAATTAACATCAGTTCCGGTTCACAACCCATTCTGCGAACAATTTCGTCGTTGTTGACATGATCGACCCAAGAAACTCTGAGCAGCCCCCAATTAGTCTTCTTGATGGTTCTGACATGGACCAATCCTCTACACCATATAACAATATGAAGAGTACATAACATTTTATAATGCGTACTTTGAGTTTAAGGTTAAGATATCGACAGCATATCACCGATTTTATTTTTGAAAATAATGCTCGGGCTTTCTCGATGCGACTTTTGTTTCCAAAGCCTGATTCAATTTATCACCTGTGGTGATTTTTAGGTAGTTGAACTTAGTGATACGTTCATTTGGTTTGCCATTATTGGTGATCGCTTCCAGCAGAATGTTGTTTTTACTAATGACCATGTATTTTGTTTTCCTGGTATTGAGTTTAAGGCCGCATATATATAAAACGATGTTTATTTAAATTTACTATAGCTAATAGTTCTGTTTTTATCATATTTTCCTCAAATTGTATGTATTTTTCTGAAAGCCACTAAACAACTTCAGTTTCTTGCAAAGAACTTGTTGGTATTTTTTCCAATTTTCCTTAATTGGTAGCAAGCATTACTATTACAGAGCTATGCGGATTAAGTTCTTACATTTCAAAATAACAATAAAAAATATCTTCTTGCATATCTTCGTTGTAGTTACCAGTTGAATTTAATTGGAATGTATAATGTATAAACCACCTTCTACAAAGCCATCAATGCTACCAGTATGAGTTATAAATAATAATTAATAGGCGACCTTTTTCCTACTGTGGTTGTATTACTCTGCATATCCTTTATTTGGCCATGTCTCATCCAAATAATAAATATTGTTATTATCACTTCGACACTGTTATATGAATCTTAAATAGCTTCTTCTCCAACAAACAATTTCGTCCTTTTCGATTGAAAGTGATTTTCTGGTTGTTTCTCCTAGCAAAAATTCATTTCTCGCAGACATGTAAATTATTTCTATTTATTTGAGGATCACCTTTATCTTCTTTAAGTGCACGAGAATTTTATTTATTGTGGGAATTTGTCTGTGAAATATAATTAATGAACTTATATTCTGATGACATTCTTCTTTTATTCATCTATATTTATATTTCTCTTCCTAGATTGGGTTTTGGTAACTTCACATAAGACCTTTTTTTACTTTAATAGTCTCTGTGCAACACTGTCATATCAGAGCACATCTCAGTTACACTACCAACACTACTTGTCGTATTTGGGGTGTTTAAAAGCGTCGGGTACATTGAGGCTAATAGTCTGTCTTTTCCTTGACTGAGAATCTATTAGGTTTTCTTCAGTGCTAGATATTATTATGTGGTAATTATTTAGAATACGATAAGATGCTTAAATTCTCCTGAAAATTTTTCTACCCCCCAAAATAAGGTACGCTGAACACGAATATGAAGTTTTTTTTTCGTCGGAGACAAGCCGTTACGAAGAAAAAAAATAAAATTTTTTTGCACTTTCACACACATCTGTCACTTTTTTACACTGGATAAATCTAACGATTTGTATTATTTCCCTCACCCCAATAACACTCAGAACAGTTTGGAGTATAGTATACGTCATTTTTTATAATAAGAACAATTTTTTTTCCTTATAAAAAGCTTTGCATTTGGGATAACGCGATTACATCATAAAGATGCAACTAAGATGTATGTGAAATTAGCGTTTCAGATCAGATAGTGTCTAAAGTGCCTAGCAAACAATTTCCCTTTCCCCAGAGACAGTGCTTGTCTCTGATTTCCCCTTATTTTTAACAGTTTCTTAATGACAGGCGATCGGGCAACAAGGTAAGTTTGTTTCATATTTATTGAATTTATTTCCTTATTACAATTTTTATTTATTTAGTGAATTTTTATTTTCTGTTATAGAATATTTGTTTAATTTTTCGTTATATAGAATGCGTTTTTATTTTCTGTTACTTATAGAATATTTGTTTAATTTTTCGTTATATAGAATGCGTTTTTATTTATTTATTTGTGCAACCATAACCTAAACTAACCTAACCTAATACCCTAGTAACCGTACCAGTTCCTCTCCTTTCCTGGCAAGGAAAAATGCTCATACCTACTCGTTGGTCCTTGCTGAGCAAAAACATATTTAAAGATATAACCCATTTCTTTAATCACGTTATTGACTAAATGAGCAACTTACCCTAAAAATGATCTGATCTGATTCTAAACTGAACGCTAATTGTAAAATTTTTAGACACAAGCGAATACATAACAGAATCGCACCTAACTCCTACGTGGCTATGGTATGATGAGTCACGGTATGGCATTTTTCATGCATTTTCGTATTTAAAAGATGGTTTTTAATGTGTAAAACATTATACTTCTGTACAAGATAAAAGTAACATCGTCTTCTAAGCATTAAAATAGTAAAATTAGTAACAGGAAGTGTTAAATATATCACAATAAAAAGTGACAGATATGAGTGAAAACGCAATTTTTTTTATTTTTTTCTCATGAACGGCTTGTCTCCGGCGAAAAAAAACTTCATATTCGCACCTTATTTGGGGGGGGGGGGTAGAAAAATTTTCAGGAAAATTTAAGCATCTTATCGTATGCTAAATAATTACCTATTATATTATTGTCGACAAAATCTCTAATTGGAAAAAAGGGATAAACCAATAAGTGCCTTTATTTACACAGGAATTATAACTTCAACAATGAGGAAAGACAATCAATAAGTTGTAACAATATCCTAAAGAGTAATACGTAATACTTTTGAAGTTGAATGTGATTTACATACAGTAAAAATATAAATCAATATTTTCAATAATAAAAAAAGTTTAATTTTAACTTTAAGCTTTTCATATATTTTCATGATATTGTTACAGAGAACGGCGCGAAATGAAAAAGGTATGCTCACGAAATGGGTGTCATACAAAGATTTATTACTCTTATTCAACAGGAAATAGACTATAGTAGTTTTATTTGGAGCAAAAAATATGTTTTCCGTTATATTTCCAAAATAAATATTGTTTTACACTCCATAATATTAAAACAGTTTACATATGTTTACAAATACATTTAATTAAGAAGTGTTTGTCAGACGCAATTTCAACATTACGTGCATTATCCAATAAATAAATGAAAATATTTTACCTTTAAGCAAACCGAGATAAAAGAACTTGAATGCTCGAAACTTTTTGGTCATATCTTACTAACCGATATGCTTAAGGGAAACAAAATAGGAAATTCTTTACACTTTTAACTTTTCCGCATAATTTTAATTTTACTTATTCTGAGAAATACGTATTTTTTACAAAAGCCTTCATAAATACACATCCGGAGATTCGTTTGAAATTCAACCTGGGTTATATAATTTATTCTGCAGATACTGTTACAAATTTTTAGCAAAATTTTACTCAAAAAGTATTCAAAATAATACCGAGTCAATTCAAAATCGCGTGAAAATTTCAGTTTTCATTTGTTAATCTTTTTTTTTAATACAATTTAAATTAATATGTATGGTTTTCTTCTAAACTAGGTTTAATATGAATGGATGCTTTTTACTAATTTTAAGCACTCTCTTGTATTAGGAAATTCTTTGATTGAAAGTTCTCATTTGGTGCCCTCTGTGAACTATAAGGCAAAGCATTGATTAACTTCATTCCACACTTACATAAAAAATCAAAATCATTTTCCACCTACAACATATTTTTTTGTTTTAAAATATATAAAACAAAATTTGTGTAAACCAGTAGTGTCATCCATCATGTTACGGTTTATTTTAGTCCTGGTTCGTTGTCATAAAATAGTAATATACGACACCTCTTATATACAGGGTGGGGCAATAGTGCGTCGGACCTCGATATGTTGAGTTCTACGATAGCTAGACATTTTTTTAAACAATTGCAAATAAGCTAGATAGAAAAGTCTATAACTGGAAATTATTTTCGAACATACAGGGCGAGCCAAGACGAAATTACAGGACCAAGTGCCTTTTTTTTTAATGGAATGCTATGTATATCAGTACATTTTTTGAAGCCTATTTCTAGGCTCTATTCATTCCTATATTATTATTGGCTATCTCCCAACCACTTTGACGTAATGAATTTTTTTGTTGAAATAATGCCATCTGCAGATGGATATTAAAAAAATCACCACAGTCACAATTATTATGGGTTTTAAGAAAAACTTATGTGAATGCCAGTTACGAGACATCCAATTAATGTTTTTTGAATCATTTTCATTTCCTAAAAATGTACAGGGAGGCCAAAAATTACTATTCAATTAAGAACTTTTTAAATTGAATTTTCTCAATTTTTTCAAATAGGGAAGTACTTATAAAAAATGTTCATTTTTCATTTTTACATCACATCGTTGAAAAATATACAGGGTGTTCCATTTGTTACGAGACGTAACTGGTTTTCACATAAGTTTTTCTTAAAACCCATAATTGTGACTGTGGTGATTTCTTTAATATCCATCTGCAGATGGTATTATTTCAACAAAAAAATTCATTACATCAAAGTGGTTGGGAGATAACCAATAATAATATAGGAATGAATAGAGCCTAGAAAGAGGCTTCAAAAAAATTTACTGATATATATAGCATTCCATTTAAAAAAAAGGCACTTGGTCCTGTAATTTCGTCTTGGCTCGCCCTGTATGTTCGAAAATAATTTCCAGTTATAGACTTTTTTGTCTAGTTTACCTGCAATTTTTCAAAAAATTTCTAGCTATCGTGGAACTCGAGATATCGAGGTCCGACGCACTATTGCACCACCCTGTATATTGTAAAATAGTTTATTGCTATTTATTCCAGTAAACCACTTAAAAGGTTATAAGTTGTTTACTTCTTTCAGGCGCGGGTTGTCATTTTTCGTATATTTAGTAATTTAGGGTTTATTTTACAAGGCAACAATTCGGTTGAGACATAGGCGCGCGCGCGGATATAACGCCACTATTATCCTTCTAAAATGTATAACCAAACTCATCGTTACGATAACTAATTAGAACAAACTGTCCCAAATAGCTAAATTTTATGTTTATAAGACTGATCAGTTAAATTGCGGTTTCTCCTTGTTTCAATATTGATATTTAAAATTAAAATTTTAGTCGATGTCAAAAAAGGAAAATAATGTAATTTAACATAAAACTAATTCTAACTTACCTCTTGTGGTGTCCCCGTGGGAATTATAATGACCATCATAGTGTATATCAGTTATATGCCAGAAGTATCCTGAAAATAGAAAAGTATTGTTATTATGTATTAGTAGAAATTAATTTGTCTGAATATTATTAACTCATTACCCGCCAACATCCTATTTTTGGGACGGTTAGTTTTGAGCCTTCATTTTTAAATCAGTATGCTTAAAGTATCTTTTTTGTAAGTTAAAATGGCGACTTTAATTGTCTGAACGTTATTTGTGACATTCTCTAAATTTTTCTTTTTTTTTTTTAGGACTTATACTACATGCATAATTCCTCGTCACCAAAAAATATAGCTAATTATCCAGTATGTTACTGGAAAAATAAACCTCTGCTCTTGTGACTTTACGTCAAAAGATTAGACAAAGGGTGTTTTTTGACAACTAATATAAAACACAAAAATAATAAAATAATATAATTCCCTAACGTTTCGGAAAACGAATCTGTTTCGTCTTTCAAAGTTATTTATCTTTTTTAGAATATCAAGCGTAAATCTTGACACATAAGTGTGGAAATTAAGTAACGCATAAATTCAGTACCTTTGATATTAATTTTTTGGAAAAAATCTCGAAGGGGTATAGGGATTTCAACTTCAACAAATATTTTCAGTCTATTTTCAGTTTCTTATGTCATTTATTTTTTAAGTTATAACGTCTTCGATTTTTTTTTTTAATGACAACCTATATATTTTTTTATTGATTTTGGTAGTAGTTTTTATTCCGGTTCCGACCGTATAAAATTTTCAATATGTTATTATTTGAAAAAAAATCGAGAAAAACAGTCTTAAAGTTCAAATAATAAAAATTCATTAAATTGTGTAAATTTATCTAGTTGCCGGTGTATCGCATTAGTTCGATTTTTTCAACTATTTGTATAATTTCAAAATAAAAATGAATGTGCCGTCGATAACTTTCCGTCAAACATAGACAACTAGATAAATTTTTCCAATTTAATGAATTTTTGTTATTTGAACTTTAACACTGTTTTTCTCGATTTTTTTCAAATAATAACATATTGAAAATTTTGTACGGTCGGAACCGGAATAAAAACTACTACCAAAATCAATAATAAAAATATAGGTTGTCATTTAAAAAAAAAGTCGATGACGTCATAACTTAAAAAAATAAATGACATAAGAAACTGAAAATAGACTGAAAATATTTGCTGAAGTTAAAATCGCTATACCCCTTCGAGATTTTTTTCCGAAAAATTAATATCAACAGAATTACTGAATTTATGCGTTGTTTAATTTCCACACTGTATATTATTTGTTTATGTAATATACATAGATACTTACATAGAACTATTGATATTTAAAAATTTTACAATATTAATTTTGTTCAGTTTTTCTTTTAACATTAAATTGTTATTTTTTGTTTTTAAGCAAATTTTGGATTTGGCTTTTCGGGATGAATCTGAACAAGTTTTCTTAATTTATAGGGGTGTTACAGTTTTAAGTGCGACCAATAATGGGACGGCTATTTACACGCAATCAATAGTTGTGTATTCATGGTTATGTGTCATATACGAGTATATTCTAAATTATAAAAAATATATATTTTTTTGTTCATTGCTGAGTTACGGTGGGGTATGGGTTAATGTAAAGATTACACTAAATTAAAAATAAATGGTAAAACTATTGAGTTTTGTAAAATGTCTAATCCTCTTTGCTCAATTCTAATATTACATTAAATTTATATATGAATGGAATAAGAAAAAAATCAGTATTATATATATGGCGAAATGAAAAGTTTAATATCAATAGAAAACTGACAGTTTGCCACAGAAAACCAATAAAGCTGACGTATTGTACAGGTATGAAGTTTTATTCTGAGAATTATATAAATATCTAGATACTATTAAGTTAAAAAAAAAATGTTTTAAATCATTTTAGGGTGGTAGTGGTGGTAGTGCATAAAGAAACAAAATTCTTGCAAGCAATGTTTTGCGAATTTTTTTTCGCTTTTTCAGGGTTAAGGAACACGAAAATGTCACATATTAACACATGAAGGATGATTTATATTATTTTTAATTCTTAAACAAAATTTGTTTTACTCAGAATATTTTATGATTATCCTGGATATAATTTAAAATGGGTTTATAAACTTACGTCATTTCTTAATATCTTTTCTATCCATACAAATAAGAGATTTTACAATTTAGGTTTAAAAAATACATATACGTTTATTCATGGTTCTAGAAATGTATGATAAATTTACAACGTCTAGTTAATATTTATTTATTATGACACAGTTTAATCAATGTTTAATAATACTCTCAGTATAAAAATTCTGTAGAGTATCTTTTAAATATATTTTTTTTAAATATTTTAATAGCCTAATATTTTTTTTGAAGCATGTTTGTTTATACTACCCAGTCAATGCATGGCAAATAATTTATAATGTTTCTTATAAAGAAATTTATATTACGTTTTAATATAAATTAGGTATTTTCCTGCTAAAAGTTTTAATCAAATAAGACATACAATGGAAAGGTAATAATAAATCGCTAGTTTAAATTTTACAAAAAACTTAAAACAGCCCTAAACACATATCTTTTAACAACTGTTTCTCAGATATTAGCCACAATAAATATCAAATTATAAAAACACAACATGCACACTTTATTTAGTATAACTGGCACAATGCTATTTTTAATTAAAACAATTTTTTTCATCAAAACTAAATATAAATAAAACAAAAGTATTCATCAACATAACAATCACTTCAACACTGTATAACATCTACAGACATGTATATGTGCATTTTTGTGTCCTAAGTGTGACCATCTCAAAGCGTCGAAAGTAACCGGGAAATCTTACTAATATCAATTTTTTCGTCCTCTGAACGGAATAGTCTTAATTAAAACCGTACTATGTGTATTGAACATAATTTGCAATTCTATACTTATTGTGGCAAATAACCGAGGAAATAGTTGTTGAGTATAATAACTCTTGTTTCCATTAAATGATAATTATAAATAACACAATTTGATATAAAAATATATTATCACAACTTTCCTAAAATAATTAATGAATTATTTGTTTGTCTTATCATTGTAGACTAGTGGATCTTAATAATTATAAATAAATATAAGTATTTGGAAACTAAAGTGTAAAGGGCTAGGACTACGGGGGGTCCCCAAACGGGGAGCCGTAAGTAGATGCCCGTAGAGATTAAGGTGGAAAGCGCGAGGTCCTGGTTTTAGCAGACTTCTTCTAGGGCCCCTGAGTGATGCTGAAACTTTTTTTCATTGACTGTCATTGAAGAATTCTTCTAGAGTCTATGGTCACCGTCTTCACCTAAACGAAGTCTTCAGCTGCAAGAGCTCTTCATCAATAATGATGGAATCCCATACCTCGTAGTCTCTCCCGATGAACATATACCTGTAGATCCTCTGGTGATTGCAGATAATTTCTTGTTGCTGATGGCCAAAGGATCAGTGCCCATCCCCTCACCATATTTTCTTAATGTCGTTACTTATTGCATATCCTCCGGTCATTACCAAAAACTTCTTGTAGTTGAAGAGTTTTTGCGGCAATAACCAAAGGATCAGCGTGCACGTTTTTCCCAAATCCGCATGACGTCACTTCTTGTACAACTTCTGATTATTGCAGATAACTTTGGTATCGCTGAAGACTCTCTGATCATTTACTGCCGTCAGATGCAAGAATTCACCGATAATGATGGACCCCACACTTTGTGCTCTCTCTCAATGAACAAGGCCATCCGATTTTAGGACCGGCTTTACATATCTACTCACACGTACTGAAAATGTTTTGCAAACACCTTTAGCATTTAAGGAAAAAATTATCTGTAAATCATACTAGCCCCATTTTCACATATTCTTTTTCTGAAATTTTTGAGACTGTGTAATCGAAAAATTGTTCAGTGACTAGTTCCTTCTACTAATAGAGATATTCAGATATCTCTAAGGAAACATTAAGGATCTCATTATTATACTTTGTTTTGCTGCTAAATTTTAGATGGCTATAACTTTTCAATATCTTAGTGCTCGTTGTTAAATATGATACAAAATAATTGTCAATATTACCATTGACTATTCATCATTTTGAAAAACCTGACAAAATCTGCATATTAAAAACAGAAACGACGTTTGCATATAAGTGTAATTTATTGATAGTTATAAAGTTTGTTGTTTTGTATATTTATGGCCTTCACAAATCATAACCTACCGATGTTATTCAGTAGAGCATATATAAATTTCGCTATAATGGATCAAAATGATTAATAGACATAAGAGAACAGTTTATACTCCTGGATAAATTAATTTAATTTATGGTGTAATATACTATAGTTAAGTGTGTTAATAGATTTAGGTTGCCTACAGCATGTTAATATTATCATATAAACTGCTGGTAGCAATGTTCCCTGAGCAGAGTTTCTTAAGGTATACAGAAAATCATATGAAAGAATATATACGAAAATCAACTTACAACGTGTATTATTGTGCACGACATATTTCCAAGCAATTTACTAAAGTAGGAACCACGAAGATAATAAAATTGTAAAAAAATACAACTGTAGCTATAGATATTATAAAATATCTTATATATCAAAGATATATAGAAAAGCATATAAAATTATGTTTTATAATACAGGAAATATAATCGAAATGTAATCGACTTACCGTATTATTATGAGTGACATTTTACATTTCGAATTTACTAGAGCCTCTTGTGCAAAACCAATATAGTAGTAGACATGTTTCGGTTTCCTATGAACCCATTGGTATTACAGGCTGGAGTTAGGGATGACATCCGAATAAACAGTTTTACCAATATTTGTTGAAGTTTTTGTGGATTACAACCACTGGTAATATAACCCGCCATCTCTTGATGTATCTACTTTTAACATGCTTCTACACAGTATGCCATTTTTAATTCGATAAGTTAACATTAAATTGTCTATTTTTAATGGCGTTGCAGAAAAGGAGTATACAACATTTACATATTTTTTCCGTAAAATTGATTAATAAATTTTAGTAAATAATTTCTATGCTAAAACTAACAACTAATACGTTTTATATCGGTTACACTAGTAAATTTTTATTTACAAACAAATGTATCAAAAACCGAAACATTTGGTAACCTAACTCGCTGGCAATATGCATAATGCTTAATTTTAAAACAGCCTAATAACTATTTTAACATTATTAATAATTCGTAAAGCTTACACGAAATAAAATTAATTGCTTGTATTTTGCCTCCCTCATTTTTAATTAATTAAATGGGGGCTTATGTTTTTAAATTGTGACAGGAAAAGTGCATAATTCAGTTAAATTAATTTAGGAAATTTCTTGGCTAGAATTTCTTGAAAATTGATATATTTCAAGATCAGGAATTGGAGATAATTTTGAATTTGATTTAAAGAAAATTATTACTCTTTAAACATCAAAATTAAAAAAAATTGTTTTTGACAATACATCTAAAGTTTCTAAATCCAATTTATTTAAAGATTTTCATATTAAGTTTTTTAAAAAACATATAAATATGTCAAGAATTCTAAGATTTTACATTATATTTAATACATTCAATTACTTCATAATTTTTTATTCGTGAAGTGTTCATATTTCCAATTAAATTATTTTTTAATTTTAAAATTTAAAAATTTCCTCTTTTGATATTAGGTATCAATAAATAATGAAGTAGCTGACTACTACATTTTTAATTACCTACTGATAAATTTAAATGCTTCCTGATACTGAGAAAACACCACCACTTTGGATAATATACCTATTCCGGCAACCATCAAGATATTCATGCGTATCAACCTAGTTACAGTATTGTGTTAACTCCCATTTAAATTATACATACATACATAGTATTTTAGTAAAACGGTAATATCTTTATCTCTCTCCACTACCGTTTTAATCTTGGTCAAAATTTATTAATATTTTTACGACCGTCAACTTACGATGTCCAATATGATAATAGCTAAATGTAATTAGTGCTGAAATGCACAACAAATTATAACATGGGGCAAAAATTAATTCAGATAAAAATGCAAGTAATATTTTCTCAAAAAATCTATGATTAATACTTAGCTTTAAAATCGGCCGTAATTACAATTATAAAATGCATTATCTGTAATGCAAGGGAGGATGCCAAGGTATGGTAGACAGTGTAGACAAAGCCCTGTTGATATCTTACTACTTTTATTTAAGATATTGTTGCGGATCTTAATCGGTAAATAACTTATTTCACGACTTTTACAAATAAGCAAATAGTAAGTTTCATTATGTTTCATTATTAGATATATTTTAAATTCTCCAGCATATTCTTTTACCGCTATATTGAACATATCCTTTTTGAGTCGGTCAAATAATAATAACCTAGCAAAAAATATTGATATTAAAGTAGAACGTAAACCCACAAAATATACCCTGACAGTTCTATAAAGGAGAACAGATCCAACCCTTATTTTATACTTGACAACCAAGGGAAGCCCCATTTAACTAGTATTTCTAAACTCAGAACTTTAGATCGATTATTTCAGCTTTCTCTAGACAGCGAATAGTTTTACAGAATATATAACTATTTCTAATAGGGGTTGTGGCTGTGAAAGCGTTTAAAGGGGGCACAACTAAGGCTCGGTATTATTCGAAATACCTTACAGTAAATGTTTAATTTGCAAGATTTTCCACCCACTTAAAACCATGTATACTATGTGACATAGAAAATGTAACACCTCGCATTGAATTGTATAAGGATTAAGTATTTGTTTTCCCCCCTGGGGGAATTCAGTCAAATAGCGTGACTAGTGTTTCCACCAGGATGAAAATTTTTTTCATAGGATCTTGTTTGTTTTTTAGTTGTATTTTTGAGGGTATCCCATATTTGTTTCAGTTTGAACTCTTTGAGATAATTCCGTATCTTTCTAATTGGAATTTCGTCTCTCGTTATTTTCTTTATTGGCGGGTTATTTAGTAGCCCGGAACTGCTGCCACGCCCTTGCGTTCTGCGAGGATATCCGCGGTCTCTTGAGAAAGTGGGGGGTAGGTTTATTGGTTCTGGAGTTTGTAGAAGGGGTTATGCTAACAATGTATCATATTTATACCCAAACTCTTGTCACAATTCACTAACCAATAGAGTGGACTATTTGGGAATGGCCCTCTGTCGCTATTCATACTGGTGTTAACTATGTAATTTCCAAACTTTCAAATGCATCCAGCTGTCTAGTATTTGTTACATTTCTAATTAATGTTAAATTGCTAATATCTATTTCATGGTTGTTTTCAAAAGCATATTCGGCATGACTAGACTTACCTACCTGTTCTACCATATCTGAAATGAGTCATATGCTTCTTGAATTTAGTTTGAATTGATCGTGTAGTTTGTCCTTCATAAGTTTCATTACATTCTTTACAGCTAATTTCGTAAATTCTCGACTTTTCGTTTGTTTCAATTTTGTCTTTTGGACTATCTAAAAGTTTATTTGTTGATGAACGAACCACTGTACCTTTGACCTAAAAAAACCTTACCAATAACACGGGTGAATCGAGGATCGTATGGAATCGATACAAATTTTGGATTTTCTCTTTCATTTTGTAAGGTCAAAGAATATCGGGTTTGTCTTTAAATTTACGTTTCCTAATTTTGTTTTTTAAAAAACTAGGCGATGAACCAGAAAATTAAATCTCGCTATTTTGTGTTGAGCACAATTGTGAAAGTCCTTAGGGATATATCTAAAACTACTTGTATCTTTTCTGTCTATGTCAAATTCTAACTTATTTTCACTATTTCTAATTACTAATAAATCTAAAAATGGTAATTGTCCACAGTAGTCAGTTTCATATGTGAATTTAACTGATACGAAACGACTTTAATTTAAGTTTAATTTAAAAGCAAAGTTGTCAATATCAGTGACTTTTGTGTCAAACACTGCAAAAATATCATCCACATACCTAAGCCAAACCCTGGGGAAATACTCGAATTCTTCTTTTGATTCCGTTTCGTATCTCTTCATGAAGAGTCTAACAATGAATTGTGACAAAGAGTTACACATTGCTGTCCCTTCATGTTATTCGAAGAAGAAATTATCATTGAATTGAAAGCAATTTTGTTTCATTCAAAGTTTACTCCATCTTGACTGAGATTGTTTGATTCGAGTAAATCTTCAAGGTAGTCCAAGTTTTCTGGTATCGAATCACTTGTAAACAATGAACTAACTTCAAAGGAGATCAAAGTTTCATCTTCTTGCAACTGGATATTTTTTACCTTACTAATGAAATCATTGAAAATAATCACAGGGAAACTGGGTGGTGCAATGGATAAATTTTCGAATTCTTCTGTTAACCATTTTCATAGGCGATCCAATTGCTGAAGCAGTTGGATGCGCCGGCTTTCCTGGTTTATGTATCTTAGGCAAACAGTACAATCTAAGTACACTTGGATTGAATATGTAATCTACTATTTAAAGCTGATAATCTTTCAAAATCACAGAGAAGATACAATATTTGTATCGATTCCATATAATCCTTGATTCACTCCCAGTATTGGTATTATTTTTAAAGATATAGGTATGAGAGCGGTTCATTCATCGGGAAGAAAACTACAACAACTTTTAGGAAATCCAAAAAGACAAAATTGAAACAAACTAAAAGTCAGGGATTTATGAAAGTAAGTGTAAGGACTGTAATCAATAGTATGTTAAACAAATTAGATGATCAATTCAAACTAGATTGAAAGAGCGTCTCAAATATGGTAGAACAGATAAGTTTAGTGTTGCCGAATGTACGTTTGAGAACAACCGTAAAATAGATATTAACAAATAAAGACTAAATAGGAACGTAACAGATACGAGACAGCTGGATGCAATTGAAAGATTAGAAATCACACAGTGTAAAAACAGTACGAATAGTGGTAGAGGACCAATTCCAAATAGTGAATTAGGATTCGGTGAATCTTAAGAAGAGTTTAGATATAAATAGGATACATTATTAATATAAGGTTAGTTTTAATCATCTTCAGATGATGCCAACTTAGTTGGTGAAATGCGAGCCGAGTATATGGTGTTTTGTGGAAAACTATGTCAGTGTTAGCATCAGGTCAAATGTTAGCATCACGTCAAATGTTGCAACTCATTTCAGATTTAGAAATAATATCAACTTGGTGCCCCACACTATCTTCTACCCTTTTCAACACTGTGAAACATGCTTTGAATTAGGTGGTCGATGTCTTTTTTAAGGTTCTAATCAAAATAACCGTTAATGGTTTACAAGGGTAAAAAAATTCTTGAGCTTCCTCACTTTATACTATTTTATTAATTAAGCTATTGCCAACGTTTCAATAGAGCTTCTTATCATCTTCAGAAAAAACATCGAAATGTCGGCAACAGTTTAATTTAATAATGCGGTCTGAAAACTCAAGAACTGTTTTAGCCTTGTAAATATATTAACAGACGTGACCACATCGTAATAATCGTTTAATGCCAAAAATAACAACCCTCCAAAAGCCACTGTTGCCAGTTAATATTTGTTTCTATTGTTTTTCCTGCATTTTATGAATAATAATTTTAGAATTGTTCGTGTTAAATTTGGAGTGCTGTCTACTTTTTCGGATTAATCGGATTATTGCATTAGAGATCTCCATCACGTGTACTTGGTGTTGTGTACAATATTAATAGTTTGGAACGGAATATGGGTTTGTAATTTACGCAAAATATGCATTAATGAGGTTATTATGTAGGTAATCATACATATTATCAGACAATTTTCTTTTACACGTAGTGTTAAAGGCTCCTAGAAGAATTAGATAGAAATAAACCAGTCATCATTCATAAAAGCATGTTTTCAATCAGTATAAACCAAGAATTTTATAACGAAATAATACCAACATTTTTACAATTTACCCTTATTAAAGCATTAGGGCCTAATGGAAGCGTATGGTACTCTTAGTGCATTTATAATCTTGACGGAGGGAGGGTTAAAAGGGTGTAATTTAATTAACATATATTTACAATTTTCATTACCATTAATCTTAGTAATAACCTAGTTTCCTATTGTTGTCATCAGAGGGGTTATTATGTTCATGTTCATATTATGCATGAAAATATAAATTTATTTGATATTTATTTACCTATATTTAATGTGAATAATAATATAACTATACCGGCAAAATGAAACTAAGTATCGATAATCGAAAAATATTTATCTGAATTATTCGCTTTTGTAATTTATTCGAATTAATCAATTTATCCATTAAATTTTTATTCTAATAAATATAGTTTAAAAAACTAAAAACCACGCTTTTAAAGCACATCAAACTAAAAAGTGAAAAATAATTATTAATATAAACTGAAAACAATAATGAACGAAAAATACTAGTATTATTGTGAAAAAAGCGTGGGGCGCTTTGTGCCATATTTTTTCGTATATCGAGCAACCCACGATTTTTTTCACAATAATACTAGTATTTTTCGTTCATTATTGTTTTCAGTTTATATTAATAATTATTTTTCACTTTTTAGTTTGATGTGCTTTAAAAGCGTGTTTTCTAGTTTTTTTAAACTATATTTATTTTTCACTTTTTAGTTTGATGTGATATGAAAGCGTGTTTTGTAGTTTTTTTAAACTATATTTATATTGCTTATTGATGCTGATATTATAACATATTACGATCCAACAGATATTTCTGAAAAAAAATATTTTTTTTATTTCAGCCGTGGGATTTGAACTCACGCCCGAGGAGTCTGTCGTTTCGCGTCGACTGCCTTAACCCAATTCCAATTCCAATTTAATAAAATTTATTTCACATTTACTACATTTTATGCTTGACCACCGACCTAACTGACAATCAAGGAATGTACTTACATATTAAGCCTTTGCTCTCACGCAGAGGATACGTGAGGAAAGGACTGGCGATCCTGATCAGGATAATGATATAAACTAAATTATTGTATTGTTACCGGTTCTTCGTAAGTGTACAAAGTTTCAATTAAATCTGTCCGTTTAAAGTGGGTCAAAATCGAGTCCAAAGAGTCGGTTACAAACAAACAAGCAAACAAGCAAGCAAGCAAGCAAACATACAGGTGAAGCTAATAAAAGCGTGTTAAAAAAAATAGTTGATAAGTTTATTTGAACAAATTTAATTCGAAAATTTTACTCAAATATATTCATTCGATAATACGATTGGGATAAATTTATCGTGATAAATAGATTTGATATATAAATGCTCACAAGTTTACTCTGATAAGTTCATTCAAGTAATTCTGTTCGAATTAATTTATCCGGATAATTCTTTTGAATCATTTTAGTCGGGTAAGTTTATCGAAAGATTTTTTTTATAGATTCTTAAGGAATGGTTTATTCGTACCTATTTATTCGAATAAACTTTGCTCATTAGAATATATTATTAATATATTAGTAATTTTGTAATCAGATCTGTTTTCGAACAAAAAAAATATAGAGAATTTTATCAGCTTTATTTAATTTATTTAATTTATTTGTGAATTAAATTTCTATATAACATATATCTGTTAATACAAGACTACAAAAGTAACGTTTTTTGGACGTTAAAAATATAGCTGAAAAGGATTTTTTTGGGTAAATGAGCTTATCCAAAAAAAAAAACACTTTCCAGCTACAATTTATTGATTTGAAATAATTATCTGGAAAAAAATACATTCTTAGAGATAAATTGATATTAAACGTTTAATTCCCCAATACATTTTTCTCTAAACTTAATTGAAAATTTGGTAACTAAATAGGTAGACATCTTCGGCGCATTGTCTGCTCATAATTAGGTAAAGATTCAAAGATACAGCCAGGCCAATATTTCTCTTGTTATATACGACTTACTCTTTACTTGTTACTTCTTTTGTCATATTAATTATTAAATAATGTTTTGTCCTTTACTACCTACCACGTGCCATTCGTACCCTGCAACACCCCCCGTCCAATTGCTGGCATAACACAATTACCTGGGGGTTGTACTTATTGACCGGTAGCTCAGTTAGCAGGTCGTGAATAAGGGCTTAGATGGATTTGAGTACTCACCAAAATCTAGGCTGGGCGCTAGGACTTTTGCAAGTACCAAATAATTAAAAGTTTACTTTAAAAGGTAAAGATAACGTTAAAACTTGAATTCTGTTGGGAAGGAAGTCAAATTAAAAGATATTATTTAATACAAAATATAATAAAGACTGGTATATGTACAATATTTACATTGGCTCAAATGGCCTCTTTTAGTCAAAAATAATCTACGTGGTTGAAGACCAATAAACTAACCAAACAAAAAAATGATATGTTATTGAAAGAGAAAAAAATTACTGGAATGAAATGGCTTGCAATTTCGTTACAACCCAGAACAACATGCTTTGAATTAATGTACATTTTCGTTTTTTATTTAAACATGCCAGTTATTACTGATCTGTTGATGAATAAAAATATTCGATTAAAATTATTTGATTTAAAATATCCGGATAATTTTTATTGAAATTCTTAACTATACAAGCACAAAATTACTAACGAAATTTTTAAATATTATTTTATTATTTATTTTTTTCATTTTCCTTCCATAATAGTTTTAATCTATATGCAGTATTTAAGTTTACGATGAGCCACAATTCCCATTTGAATTAAATTTGTTGGTTTAAAGTTAAGATTTTCAATAATTATTTTCTCAGAATTTTTCTTATGCAACCCCACACTTATGACATATTTTTGAAATCATTTTTGGAAACTGCTCTTATTGCCTTTGAAAAATAATAACTTTGACCCACTGAGACAGTGATACACATTTCAAAATGGAATCATAATATGCACAAATGTATCTAATTTATACAGGACAAATTTTATTTTATGTTAACGTTTACTTTACATACACTTGTCGTACATTGTATAATATCCCTTTGAGAAAGTTAAACCAAAATAGTCTACTAAGTCGGATGGTAGAACTTGTTATATATTTAAAGCTTTTAAGGAGCTATTAATATTTCCTCTCCTAATAATCAGAGAGCTGATAGGCAAATCCTTACTTTACCGCTTAAAAGTAGTAAGATGTTCAAAATATAGTTTGCTGAGACAAACTAACTTACTACCATTAAGGATCTGTGATATACTCCTTTCAAGTAGTATTATTTAAATGCATGTCTGTCCTTTAATAGAATGCACTAATACATATATCTACAGAGTGGAATGAAAAAATAATAACGCTGGAAAATTTTTTTGCTAATTATTATTTACTACTTTTACAAAACTTATCATAGATAAGTAAAACATATATCTTTTCTGTTCAGTAAAACCAAAAATAAAAAAAACAAAAGGTACTCACCAGTTGAACAATCACTTTAAAAACTTTAAAACATCTGCCGACATGTGTTTCTGCTTTTAGCTTCGTCTGGACAGCTCATTTAAAGGATGCAAAACAACTAAATACTAGTAAACCCCAATGTAATAAACATTGATGGTTTCAGAGAACAGGATAATTGAAATTATATGGTGGAAATTCCCCGTAGAGTAGAATAATTTAAAAATAAAAATAAATTTGGTTTCCTCTTCTTGGTAAAAGTTTACAATATAGAGTTGAATGAAAAAATAATAACGCTGAAAATTTTTTTGCTAATTATTATTTACTACTTTTACAAAACTTATAGATAAGTACAACATATATATTTTTAAACAATTATTTTTCCGGCTATTTGCCAAAATGCTGAAACTTGGATTACAAAAAAGATAATATGCACATTATGTTCAGTGTGACTGACTCAATAATGTTATTTTTAATTCCAACTATTCTGTTCAGTAAAACTAAAAATAAATAAAACAAAAAGTACTCACCAGTTGAACAATCACTTTAAAAACTTTAAAACATCTGCCAACACGTATTTCTGCTTTTAGCTTCGTCTGGACAACTCATTTAAAGGATGCAAAGTACCTAAATAATAGTAAACCCCAATGTAATAAACATTGATGGTTTCAGAGAACAGAATAATTAAAATTATATAGTGGACCTTCCTCGTAGGGTAGAATAATTTAAAAATAAAAATAAATTAGGTTTCCTCTTCTTGGTAAAAGTTTAAGATATAGAGTAGAATGCAAAAATAATAACGCTGAAAATTTGTTTGCTAATTATTATTTACCACTTTTACAAAACTTATTATAGATAAGCACAACACATATCTTTTTAAACAATTATTTTCCCAACAATAAATAATTGTGACAGAGAAGAACAAAATAATGAAAATGAGAATGTTGACTTCATTTTGTATTCAGATTATGAATAATGTTTATAAGTTTGTATATTTCTTTAAAATAAATGCATATTTTTGTGTATTAAAGATCTTTATTGTGAATTATGCGAAAGGAAGTTGGGATAAAAAGGGTATTTTTTTAAGTTTTGGTACATTTCAGTTAAAGTTTTTATTTATACTGTTACAATGTTAAAATTTATCATTTATTAAGGAAATAATAAATTTTAAATAAACATCCTAGCTCTTTTTTAGGAATTTTTAAATTTTAAACTTTTAATGCAAATATCTCAGAATATTTAAAAACCCACTTATACCCCTTTTATTCCAAGGCCCTCAATTCAAATGATAATGTTACCTCTAACCCCACATGCATTTAATTTGTCAAAAACGAATATAAAATTCTTTAGAAGCACTCTTAAAACCAACAGCATGATTGCCATGATTTAGTATATTATGAGTTTTAAAATGTACGGTTGTAAGTATTACAATATTTTCTTAATTTTTTTAAAAATTTGCTCACTTTACTATGCATCTTGTAGCTGGTCAGTCGTTGGATTTATGTACAAAATTCCAAAACTGGTAACCATGTAAAAAAATAAAGGAATCTAGGAGAAAAAAATTATTTCTTTTAATATTTGGCATATTACTCTCACTATGGTAATGAAAAATTTAATAATTTTTATCTACGTATGTAAAAATAAGTTGTAGAGTATGCCTCCATTCAACAGGTAACTATTAGAATCTCTTATTGCTTATTGTAATTTCCAGGATATTTCAAACATCTTTTCCAAAATGTGAAAAATCCTTTTGAAATTTTAGAAGACAAAATTTGGTTTTTAACTTTATGTATTTAAGATATCAATCGGTTATAAAAAAGTTGTTAATTTCTATAAAACATCATCAAATAGATGATGTAAAATATACCATTACAATGCATATGTTTTACAACAAAGTTTTAAACAAATAGTTAAGTATAAATTATTAAAGAAATCGAAGCAAGATTATTATTCAAAAAAAACTAACTGATGCGAACAAAAATACAAAAAAAGTTTGGCAAATAATAAAAGACTCGATGTCAGAAAATAATAACAACAACTACCAGATATATGATCAAAATAATGAAATTCAAACAAATGCGAAGAAAGTTTCTGAAATTTTTATAAAATATTTTTCTAGTGTAGGTGAAAATCTAGCCAACAATATAAAATCAAATCCTCTTTCAGTAAATATCTCAAATAAAAAGAAAACAATTGAAAACTCTATATTTTTAAGACCAGTTACCACAAATGAAGTATTAAAAACCATTGATAACTTGAAAAATAATTCATCTCCCGAAATAGATAAAGTAACTACAAAGACACTTAAACTAATTAAACATAATATCCTTAGTATCCTGATATACCTGATAAACTTATTATTTCAAAATGGCCACTTCCCAGATTCATTAAAACAAGCTATTATAAGTCCAATATTTAAAGGTGGTGATAAACTTATTACACATAACTATAGACCAATTTCAGTAATTAGTAACATTGCTAAAATATATGAAAAATGTATGGTCTCTCGACTCCAGACTCATTCAGTTCATCACAAACTAATATCACCAAAGCAATTTGGTTTTAGACAAAATTGTTTCACGGAAGACGCTTTATTCTACTTTTCAAATAAAATACATGAATACCTAAATAAAAATGAGAAAGTTATTGGAATATTTTTTAGATCTAGCTAAAGCCTTCGACAGTATATCACACGAATTACTTTTAGACAAAATGGAAAAATATGGAATTAGAGGATTAGCATTAGATCTGTTCAAAAGTTACTTATCAAACCGAAAAGCATTCGTCAAAATTCATAATAAAATAAGTAGCTCAGAGGTAGTAAAATATGGAGTTCCACAAGGAACAGTTTTAGGTCCGTACTTATTTTTATTTTATATAAATGATATGCTAGAATTAGATATGTGGCGATACCATACCATATGCTGATGACACCGCATTAATATTTCATGGCACAGATTGGTCTGACGTTATTAAGAACAGTGAAAAGGGGTTGTATAAAATCAAACGCTGGATGGACAATAATATACTAAGCCTTAATTACTCAAACACAAAGTTTGTTACATTCAGTAACAGTTCGAGAATGCAGCCTGGAATTGACATTTGAAATATCTAGGTCCTTTAATAAACGAAACTTTGAAATGGAATAGTCGCCGAATACCTTACCACAAAATTAAGAAAACTTGTTTATGTGTTCTATAAATTACGTAATATTCTTCCATTTAATATATTAAAAATGGCATATAAATCACTAGTAGAATCTATAGTTACCTATGGTATCATAATATGGGGCAGAACATATAATAGTCAATTAAAAAATCTAAAAATTACTCAAAAATGGATACTTAAAGTTATACTTCCCAAAAACTGAAGATATTCTACAGAGCAACTTTTTCCAGATAGTAATATATTTAGTGTAAATGGATTGTATATTTTTAATGTAGCCAAATATATTTATAAAAACAAGGAATTGAGAATAGTAATTAATCACACATACAATACAAGACAAACAGAACACAAGACTCTTAGTATACCACGACCTAACTCAAGTTTATACAAAAAATTTATTAACTTCACTGGTGCAAAAATTTATAATATTATTCCTGAAAATATAAAAAACATTCATAACTATAACCTATTTTGTAAAAAATTATCAATATTTGTTATGCAAAATTTTAACCTATTCGAGGAAATATTTTCATAATTGAATCGCTTTTGTATGCTTATAACAATCATACCATGTTTTTTTTAGTTTTTTTTTTTTTATTCTAGTATTTTAGTTTAGTTAGGATAAATAAATCATAACCCATAACAAATGTAAAATACTATAATATTTGCTAAAGCACAAAACGATTTCATTATGAAATCAGGTGCATATATTTTTACTAATTTATCACTATATAAAAAATGTATTGTAACTTTGGGTTAAATAAAATTTGATTTGATTTGATTTGATTTGATTTGAAGTAACTCCCAAATCACTTCCTAAAAGATAAATTAAGTATCCCTTTTAAAATCATTTGCTATTATCCAACTAAATTGTGTTCCAAATGGGATGCCTTTTATTATCAAACGCCGTATAACCATGCAAATCGGGATGTACCCAAGTCATTACTTCTCCTTTGCCAGTTTGCAGTGATAAACCACCCAGTAGACATACAGTGAGTTTAAAATTACGTACATTTTGAGTGGATCAATTTGTCTTATCACTCACTACAATTACATTTTACCTTTCTTGATTGTCTCTATATAGTTAATCACTTATACTCAGGCATTTATTAATTATTCTATAGTAACCAGCTGGGCCAACACAGACCTGCTGCACGTGACACAAAGTGACATGGTATAATAATGCAAACCTACCTTCTATTTCATGCTCATTCATCTTTCGCTAACATTTGTCCTCTTTTGTGTTTCAGATATATTGTTATGACAAACGTTGATTGCGACAATATGAATCTTATCTCGCCTTATCTCATTTTCTTAGCTTTTCTTGGTGTAGTTAAAACGTAATTGGGATTCTAACGTAGCGGAAGAATGATTTTGTTAGCAATTACTTTCGCAACAATACTGTTATCATTTTAACAATCTGGTATTATTGTAAAATGTGTTGGTTACATTACCATCTGACAATTTTAGATTCGACATTTCTTGTTTCATTGCTTCTGTAGTTTATATGAATGATTATTACAAGCCACCTTCAAAATTAATTTGTTATTCCGAATACTTGTTTTCCGGTGTTTTCTTTAGGCGGAGGGCATAAATTTGTAAATCGTTCTCAAACACTTTCTATTGATTGATAAATAAAAACAATTATTTTGTTATAAATAAAATCTGTATTTATTAGGTGAAATTACAGACAACGCTGATGTTTACTTTTTATTTGGACGGAAATTAACTTTCAAGAATAAAATATATTTCAAGAGTCTGTGTAAGAGATCAAGGGAATGTCAATTGAACCATTTTCCTCCATATACCTAGCTATATCTATGACTTGCTGCTATATCTAAACATTCAGAAATTAATGGGAAGTACCACTTTTTGCCCCTGACGAAACTTTAAGGTTTGATCGATCATATTCTGATTGTATTTTTTAATTAAATTAGGTTGATGTATCAAAATGCTCATTTTTCTTTCTGCAAATATCTGACATTGCTACCATTCCAATTATAAATTAGAATATTTTCAGCCTCATCTAGTGTATGATCAAGTGATCCTCTGGGTAGTTTTATAGTTCAGTTGATTGCCGGTAATCTATTTTTTCGAGCGGTTCCAGTGTTCTTTATTTCCATACATCTTATAATTTGAGATCAGTCCAAAGATGTAAGAAACTATTAAAAAATAAATGATAAGGTAATCGTCTATTTTCAGACTAAGGTATGTCACTGAAACAGAATACAACACTGACACCTAGGCCTAAATTCTTATATTTGTGTTGCTGGACCTTGATAAAGTTCAAACCATTTGATAATATCGTAATCAAATGGGCCTCTCCATAATTTGTAGCTACATCTTATCGGTTTGCCCTTAATAATTTGTTTGGAGCCGCGGTGCTCAAAATAAGGTACCATCATTAATGGTATTCTTAGACAGGTTCAAAGGTGATTTATTTTTTATTCAGTGCCTCTAATAACGATCTTATCTTAAAAGAATATGCAAATCTAGATTCATGTTATTGTTGAAATTAAAGTTTTGCATTATGCAGGGTGGGGCAATAGTGCGACTTCGAGATCTCGAGTTCTATGATAGCTAGAAACTCGATTTAACAACACAAGTAAACTAGACAAAAAGTTCTATGCCAGAAAATTATTTTCGAATATGAGCCAAGACGATTCTACAGGGTCAACTTACAATTTTTTTAATAGATGCTATGTATATCAGAACATTTTCTGAAAGCTCTTTATAGGCTCCTTTCACTGCTCTATTATTATTGACCCTCTCCCAACCACTTGGATGTAATGATTTTTTTTGTTGAAATTATGCCATTTACACGTGTATATTAAAAAAATCACTACACCCACAATTATCGATTTTAACAAAAAATGTGTTAGTATCAGTTATGAGACATCTGTGTGATGACACTTAGTCATTTTCACTTCTTAAAATTGTACAGGGTGGCCAAAAATAATTTTAAATTTACGACTATTTGAACTGAATTTTCTCAATTTTTTCAAATGGAACACCCTGTATATTTTTGGACGATGTGATGTAGAATTGAAAAACGAAAATTTTTTTGTACGTATGTTCCTATGGCTATTTGTAATCATTCTCGATTTATAGAACAATAATTGCAAAATCCAAGAATACAAATTAAAAATATATTTTTTTTTCTTGTAATTCAAGAGAAGATATTATAAAAAAGGGATCCACAAGTTGCCTATTTTAATTAACACACATTTCTATGCGTCTTTGATATG